>CAJQUW010005522.1:0-18634 GCA_907163375.1 Prostheceraeus crozeri
AGACATCATGCATTGTCTTATTGCAAACGGTAAACTATACCCGGTGCCTGATCAATTATGCAAGATGCTTTAGCCTAGAGTTCTATGAAATATAGCGCGGAAATTTTGATGACTCTGTTTACAAGACGTGTAATTATCTCTCGACAACCTTGCATATTATTACTAATTCAGGTGACATTGATGAATAATTAGCTTACTTTGTCTTGTTTTAGTGTCTTTCGGCTTTCACTCGGGTCGCGGCCTAATGACTCTGGCTGATGCCTTGGGTTTCACGCGTCGGGAAAGGAGAAGATTGCGTGCCGCTGGGGATCCATTTCGCTCCCTTCTTACTCTCTATCTCAACCGTGGTGGTACAGCAGAAGATGTTTTGATGGCAATGCGGAGAATGTCGAATGTAAATCCTGAAGGAGAATCAGAGACCGGTAAGGAAACTGGCTGACAGAATTGAAGTAAAGCTAAGCTTTACATTCAATCTTTCAGATTGCTTTTCGTGGAACTCAAGGAAACGTCGCCTATCATCACCATTTTTCCCTGTACATAAGCGACCTCGTGCCCCGGATGTGGACATGATCAGCCGTTCCCTCCTCCTTCTTCTAGTCTCTCGGCGAGCCGGAACGTTCATATCACGATGGCGATGGTTAGCCGCTCATCTGGGTGTTCCAGATGATTTTCTATCTGATTTAGAGCGTCGATTCCCTCTCAACCCTGAAGAGAGCGCCTACAGGGCTATGAATTGGTGGCGAGAAGAGAAAGGAGGACGTACGCAGATTCTTGCTGAGGCTTTGCGACTATGTGGTCTCGTGAAGGAAGCTGACAGGGTAGAAAAGTGGTCAAAAGAGACAGATAATGAACCTAGTGACATAGAGCTAGTATGGCAATTCCGACTTCGTCAACAAAAAAGTATTGAAGTATCAAGGCAGCTTTCTCTGCAACAACATGAGTCAGATGGACATCGGGTCTCTCAACAAGGCTCACGGAACCAGTCAGCTTTTCAGAAGGAAGGATCTCGAGAACCATCGAGCCAATTTCCGTCAGATCATCTAATTTCTCAGCAAATTATGGCACATCAGAAGTCACACCCTTCTTCTCTAGAGCGGCTACATGGTCAACAGTCTTCGCAATGCCATGTGTTATCTCGTCAGTCGCAACAGCAACACCTTCCTCACAATCAGTCTTCTCGCACTGAATTTCGTGATCAGCAGTCTCACAGCTCCCAAAGTGTTGACAGCCGTATACTGAAAGATTCATCTTTGAATTGTCCTCATGAATTTACAGATGGGGATTCTCAGCTTTGCAGGACTAAAGACTTCAACAGGAAGCGCAGAATGGACGAGAAATCTTTAGCTGATAGCGATGACAGTAGACATCTTCCAAGAAAACGACGAGTTTTGCCTGTGTGTCAAATGAAGACAAAATGTCTTTAATCCGTCCAAGAGATGTATTTATTGATTGCAAAAATGAAGCTATATTCAGCAAATTTGCCTTTTGACATCACTTCTACAGAGATACTCATAGCATCTTTCAGACATTGTATGTGGCTTGTTGTAGTAGTAACTGACCGTTGCGATTATGTAGAAGATATGCTTCTGAAGGTTCCAAGTCAAAATGGTGCTGAAAATAAGTTTTGATAAAACTGCCCAAGGGAAAGTCACTAACTGGAATTTAATTAGTTTTGAACAAAATGTAAACTTAGATATTCGCTCAAATTTTACTCAGAAAGTTAATAACAGTAGAAGTAGAGGCCTATTCGGAGGCTACCGAGTTTTCGGCTAAAATTTATAACTATTTTTTAGATAGATGTTGCCGAAATCGTTTCTGCCATTTTATCTTAATTTAGATGTTGCTCAGTGGGTCTTCTACACAGATACAACCATGCCTATTCGATGCATGAAATGAGTGTCCTTCGATGATCTACAAGCATTCCAGGGTTAAGATAAAGCGGTCACTTCATTTAAGTGCAGTCCTTGTATTTTATTTCTGAATAGAGGAGAACTGCGCACAGATTATTTCCTTTCTCCCTCCTGGCCGACCGACCTTCAATCGACGCGTCACCTCAAAAATCACATGACAGGGGAAACGTGCAAACGGTCTTCATTTCATTCCTGTTCTACGCTGCGCTGCGCATTGAACTGATTCATGCCTAGCGATGCAGTTTAAGCGAGAAGTCTAAGACTTGGATCGACCAAACTTTTCTAAACGACGCCTCGAGCACCTAGGACATTTCGAGGAACTCAAATCCGCTACCCTAATTCGACCTCCACAATCGATTCTCAGCCATTTTCAACAATTGCCGACGAAGCTTTTGCCTTTATCATCTTACTAAACATCTTGTGATTTAGTTCACCTGTTATTTGTATTGACTTGACTTCTCTTACATTAGTCGCAAAAGACCAGGGTTTTGAATGTCATATCATCGTGGTCTGCATTCTACAACTACAGAGACAATGTTTTTCGATGATTGATATCATCAGTGAGGTAGCATCGATCCCGTCAAAGAAAACTAAGTATTACTGAAATAAAACTAAAGTGATGCTCTGTTAGTTTTATTAGAGTTTTGTGACAGTGGAACTTCAGTAAAACTAGAGCTGAAACACTTATAGTTTTATTCCCAACACGAAAAATACTTAGTTTTGGCCATCGCTTTTTTATTCAACATTATGCAATTTTGTCATAGTTATGCCAGGTTATATACGAAATTGATTGTGCTAATTACGCAAATAGATAGAAAATTCGAAGATCAGAACCAAAAAAATATAGTGTAAGTCATGTGATGTATTATCAATTCTGACTGGGAATCACAAATTGAATTTCCAAGTTCTCACGAACAACTATTCATATAGCTGAGGTTTTCAGGGCACTTGACACCAATTCAGGAGAATCACAGGAACCTCCTTTGATCGAGATGCTTTGTCCCATGCAGTGTTCGATGGCATATCTGACGACAGTTCACAATCACATCAAGGCGTTTAACTTTTTCACAAATCTTGTACTCATGTTCTTCTGTTGCAAGAGTTAGGTGAAAGCAGTTTCTTGTTTAACTCATTAAATAGCTATTTGTGGAAATGAGTTACCGATAACAAGGCCCCTAGGGGCCTAATGCTGAAAATATGTAGAGATTCTTTATTATATGTCGGCCCTAAGCGAAATAATTAGATTGTACAAATGAACAAATAAATAATGAATGAATAAATTATGATTAATAACTAAATTATCATTGAAAACAAACAGTCAAGCACGCTAAGAATTTCTGCGCTTTTCACTTTGTAATCGAAGACCTAACTCATGCATTATTACAATTAAAATAATGTATAGTAAATGATAGAATGATTATCATGATGCATACTCCTCTGATGCAGTGGATCTGATTTGAGTTATGATGCTCTATCTGATATGAAATAGCATAATGATCTTGCAAAAAATAATGGAACTAGATTCCTCAAATATTAAGCAGTCATTTAATTTACTGGTTATATGATGATATTCAGAATGTTCCAGTGATCAAATCAATGAAATAATGGGACGTGCATTTAATGCGCATTTGCGCCACAATGCATTTTCACCAAAGAATTTGTATAAGTACGTCACAAAAAAACCATGTATGCCGTCAAATACTAAAGTAAAACTGTAGTTTTTGAGAGTTAGTTTTACTAACATTCAAAAACTTAGGTAAAACTTCAATGCGCTTTGACTGGGATAAGGCGTATAATAATCATATAACATATTATCAGCTTAATTATATGATGTTATTATATATTATAATAACATATATAATAATATATCACATCATATAACATATCATCATCATATCACTAGCCTACAGGTGAGGTCTACACTCTTTTCATTACATAAGTTTAAGTGAATACTGGATAAGTTTAATTTCACGATATTATTATAAATGTTGAAGCTAATTTTCATGAAATCGCAAAAAATATAATGAAAATTGTTTCAGGTGTCAAAAGCGATAGCGTCATCTGACATCAATTAATTTGTTATAATTAGTGGCTCTCGAATTCTATCCGAGTCAGATTGCTTCCTCCTGCCTAAGATAATTTACCATAATTAATGGCTTTATAAGGCCTACATTTTGTCATGTTATTGAAAGGAACGCTGCTATTCGAACGTATAGTCTTCGTTTTCATGATTAAGCTGTTGTGTGATCATACCAGTCACTAAAATACTAAAAGCTTGCTGCAAAATACTTAAGTTTGTATTGGAATGACAGTGCACAGGCTAATTGAAAAATCAAAATATTGTGATGTGCATTATATTTTTTACATACGTGAATAATGCATGCAAGCCTAATATGCAATGCAATAATATAAGACTCATTAGCTTTAAAGCAATGATTCTACTGTACATTCAAATTGCAAGTTGATGATACAAAATTTGAATGATTACATCAGTTTTCAATATCGTGATGTATTGCGTTGATGCGCAATCGAGTATATTTGTGCGATGCACAATCATGTCTATCATAACGAACGCTAAAATCATTATTTCTTGAGATGTGGCAGAATTTTCCAAGCATTTTATTGTCGAAATAAGTCATTTAGCATGGACATTTCCTTAGAGGGCGCGGTTCATAATCACTGATTGAAAGCAGGCACGCGTTTGTATGCTTCGAATACGATATATTTAATGCTATGAGCACGTAGCATCTGAAAACATTGATTGTTCAATCAAAAATTGTGAAAAATTTGAATGGCTAGTAATTTCAAATCAGACGGACCTAAAAATTGAATCAGCAACGAGACCAAAAAATTGACTGACGGGCGTGCAGCGAAAACCCATTCTGGGGTCTTCTACCCAGGCTCGGCGAAAAAATACGAAGTATGCGTACTCATATATGATCATATGCGAGAAAAACTCTTTTACCAGCATTCAAGATCATTATAAAGATCTAGTCTGCGGGAGAATTCAGTTGCTTTCAATCATTGTAATGATATTAAGAAGTCATTTGAATTTAGATTTATACTTCAATATACAATTTGTATGCCGAGTGAAGTTCATCAAAAAAATTGAAATCTTGTCTTTCGATCAGTTACCAAATTTGAATGAAAATCAACAAAAATCTTCAAATGTCCACTAATCGGCCGATTACTGATTATCACTCTGCAGTGTCAATAATCCTCTACTAATCCTTGCGGAGACAAAAATCCTCTACTATCATCATCATACACTTTCTAACAGATACTAAAAACTCCAAATCGATTTCAAAATCCATATGTATTTACAAAATATATCTCAAACAAAAAGTTAAAATCACTTGGTATGAGATGCTCATATAAGGCGCGTCAACCTCTGATATCAACATCGAAAAACCGTAGGGGTTAAAAGTTCGAAAAGTCTTTGGGAATGTTGTGCAATGCTTCCCATGACTATAGCAGACGATGGTGTTGACAAGGTGTCTGTCTGTCCCATTAGAATAGTCTCCTTTAGCACTTTTGTCGCTGTCTCAAAGCTCATTCGCTGAAACGGGGATGCATGATTCATCATGCCATGACGATTGAAGGCTCGATATCCCCCAGTATGGGTCATGTAATCTCCAACAAGAGACAAATGACGAGGATCCACTACAATCCCATAGTGCTTAAACACATCCCGAACTTCCTGAAAGAGAGGTAATCGTTTAATTTATAGTGAAATGAAAGAAATGTAATTTACAAGATTGCAGCAATGGAATATAAAGGCATGGTGTTAAGCGAGGGACCAAAAGATTGTATCACTTTTAACAAATTTTCTGGTAACGTCGTAGGTCGACCCAAAGATTTATCAGAGTAACTAAATATACTTACATTATTTCAGCATACGCTACTTACATGCATGGTCGCAATCATGTTTTATATTTTCAGTTAAGAGCAGCATCCACACATGAATATTTCGCAATCGTTCTGTTTTATTTGAGCTTGATACAATCGAAAATATATAATAAATGCAGAATTGCCTTTATACTTACAAATCGACTCGAAACAATCAAGAATGTTGAGGTTGTTGACGCAGTGAAGACATTTGATCATCGTCTTCTAAGAGCTGCAGTCAAGTTCGACGAGAAATTTGAGGAGTCAAACTGGTAAATAAAATGAAATCAAAAATAAACATTCAAGTAATAGAAGAGAAAGCCAATGAGATCAAGATCTCTCTCGAAACTGATTTGATGCTTTAACGGAGCAAGGAGATGAAATAACACAGGATAGAATTGAAGAGTATGATCAATTCACATAGACAGTGATGGAAACAGCGAAGTCAATAGTCAAAAATAAGCAGAACACAAAAATGAACGACCAACTATCATCAAAAACTAAACTGCTAACGCAACGAAGAAGAGATTTCAAACTCAATACATTATCAGACAGAAACAAAGTGGAATATACGGAACTGTGCAAATTGGAAAGAAGAGAATTATCTGTATACGTCGTTACAATACAAACTTTGTTCGGAAATATATTGAAAAGAACAAGGGCTACAGAAAAGCGAAAAAGGCTTTGAATATGGGTAAAAATGTGATAACAAGGTAATGTGGTCTCAGATAGACAACAAATTTTGGAAGAATGGCGTCTATTTCATGAAAGCTTATACAATTCATGCGAAATTCAACTTAACACATCACAATCAATTCTGGAGAATTGTGTCACCCCTATTCTGCCACGTGGGGCACAACAAGCTTTACGTTCAATGAAAAATCAGAAAGCACCAGGGCAAGATGATTTGATAGTAGACTTACTCAAAGTAGCAGGAAACGAAATAGCTGATAGAATCGCGAAAATATATGCGCAGATTCTTATTGATCAAAGGATACCAGACGATTGGAAAACAGCAGCCGTCATACTGCTCCACAACAAAGGTGACAAGAAGAACCTGAAGAACTACCGACCAATTTCGCTATTACCACATATGTACAAGCTGTTTACAAAGATAATCTGCAACCGGATCACCAAAGCACTGAACGAAAACCAAAGCAAATAAGACTTTTCTATAGCTGAACATATGCATGTTGTGCAGCAGCTAGTCGAAAAATGCAATGATGGCGTCAAGCCATTGTGCATGGGTTTGATAGACTTTGAGAACACAGAGCAAACACAGAGGTTTTCAAAGCATTATAAGTTCAAGGAGTCGAGCCTGTTTACGTGAATATCTTGAAGGTGATCTACAGTCGAAGTCAAGCTGTTATCATGATGGAAGAAGAGAGTAGACCTTTTAGTGTTACTAGGGGAGTAAGGCAAGGTGATACAATCTCTCAAAAACTGTTTACGGCGGTTCTTGAAGATGCTTTTAGGTCGTTGGACTGGCATAAATATTAGTGGCATGAATTTGAGTCATTTGCGATTTGCTGACGACATTGCTATTTTCTCAGAAAATATGAAAGATCTCCAAAGAATGATAAATAAGCTAGCTCTTGCCAGTTTAAATGACTTAGAATAGATGCAGACAAAACGAAAATCATGAAAAACAACACTTATCTCGGAACCGGTGAGTGTCGACAACGTGCAGATCGAAGAGGTTCAAGGATATATTTACCTTGGTCACTTAGTAAGCATGAGCACCAGCATCGCTAGGGAAATCAGTAGATGTCTATAAGCATGGCAAGCATTTAACCGTGCAAAAGAGTGACATACCACTGTGCCTTAAGAGACAAACCTTCAATCAGTGCATTCTCCCGGATGTGAAGTGTGGAGGATAACGAAGGAACATAGAAATAAACTTCAAGTTACCCAAAGAGCAATGTTGAAGATTTCAAAACGAGATAAAAAGAAGAACAAGTGGATTAGACAATAGACAGGAGCAAGTGACGTCCTGGAGACTGCAGCAAAATTGAAAAGGAGCTGGGCTGGACATGTGGCAATAAGACAAGATGGGCATTAGACAAAATCGGTAACAGAATGGTATCCAAGGGACGGCAAAAGAAGAGGACGACAGAGAACGCGTTGGGAAGACAGACTAACTGAAGTGGCAGAAAAATCATGGATGCGCGACATCGTGTAGAGGCCTTCATCCAGCAGTGGACGAAGGCAATCATTAGATTGCGAATAAGATTTTCTAATCGCACACAAAAAATTGGTGCGAGGAGCGGGTGACTGAAATTTTCTCAGAAAAGGTTCAACAGTCCAAGACAAAAATTTAAAGAAATGCAAGATCGAGTATACGTATTGATCAATGGTTCAGGATTTGTAGTGTTACCTATTTGAAACAATCTTGATTGTGAAGATATAAATAAGGTAGAGTGATATAAGTAATATGATTTCTCATAACTCAATCTCGAATAATGTGTTGTGTTAGACATAGTGGCGGCCAGATTCCCGGGCGATTCCTGGGCAATTTTACCGAATTTCCAATCTATTTTTCATATTGACCAGACATGTCATTTCAATAATACTGCTCAAAAATTATCCGGACGCTTCTTTACCACTAATTTTGGCGCGTTAGATAATGAACAATATTTGACTTCACCGCACTCAGTTATCAAAATTTTTGAATTCTGTGAGCGCAGGTTCTTAAGTTTATAAGTATGTACTTTTCCTCAATGGCCTGCACTCAATGAACTGCTTGGGATCTGAATGATTTCATATCGACAGAAAAGCTCATTTCCTGCACTTCCCAAATATCAAAAATTCTTCATTTTCATCATCTGATTCATAAAATTCTAGAAAGTTGTATTTAGCCGATTTATCAGACTGAAATGTTCAAACATGTTAAGTTGAGGCAACAAATGACAAGCAGCAACCATGATATCAGAATGTACATGTTAATGCAATGGCACGATAACACCAAATTATCAAGAACGACATGAGAAACCAGGAAACTGCCACACTGGACGAAGACAGTAAACGCCGCCCGTGCGGTTCCCAAGACTGAATAGAATAAGACCGACCTTCTCCTGTGTCGCAAGAGGCGACTAAAATGGACCTTTTCCACTGCAGCTCTGGCATTGAGAGTTTGATATCTTATTCGCATTGCCTTTCCTCAGTGGCTATAAGTTACTAAGCTGCCATGCAATAAGCTACTAAGTTGATGTTTCGGGGGATCATGACAGGCGAATATTAGCTGTCAGGATATGCAACAAATCTCTTTGAACTTCCGCCCTGTGGCATATCTGGCTATGCATTGTCCTAAGTCCCTCAGCGATGGCCGCCAATACCCTGCGGAGGTAAGGTGTGGGGTGAGACCATTAGGGATGCTGCTCAGTCCTGCTCACCCTTTGCGAGCAGCTTTGTCTTGGGTATGGCAGCACGCGGTTGGTATCGGAATAACTGTTCCCTCGCCAGCAGTAGGCATTTATTTGCTTACAGGGTTGTCGCTTCGTGTTGTCTTGATACGAAGCCTCGTATCCGCTGGTCCAGCCGGATAAAAGAACAACAACAACAACAACCGTAAACGCCAGAAGTACTGCGACTTATCATCCTTTTTGTATTTTTTACGTAGAAACAACGGATGCATGGCAACCGTCTGTCATGAAACTTGTGTCTCATGTTTCCAGCAAAGTCAGATGTAATACTGGAGAATCAAGGGCTCGATCTTTCTTGATTCAAAGGATAGCGATGGCGGTGCAAGGTGACTAAAGGCACAAAATATATGAAAAGAAGTTATAAAACAAAATTTATCAGTTGACGAAAATGAAATATTTTGTGATCATATAGCAAGTACAAAAAATGAACCCTTCTATCATGGTAAAATCATTCAGATCTCAGAAATAGTTCACGGCTACAAGCCAGTGAATAAAGGCCTGATCACCGGTGCTTGTTTCAAAAAGTTATTAAGCAGCTAAATGTGAGATTAAATGTGTAGGTCTAATAAGTTTTCTAAAAAACCTTTTGTGGCTCTGATTACTTCCAAAAACTTAGGATTAGTACCGGTAATGTCATCAAATTTTTAATAGGCCATCAGCTAATCCTGCACTCTTGAAAGATTTTATTTGACCGTCGATTAGTATTTCGGTGTACTTTGTTAAGAAATACGTGTGTGTATATCTCGGTTAAACACAGGCATCCAGATTAATTTACTTGAAGAGTGGTATATATTGATATATTTCCCGCGTTTCTAATATTGTCGTGACCGCAGTACAGAACAAAATCTTTAACGCTGAAAGAAGCTCCAGACGGTTCCATAAACTAGTGAACCTTAAGTACATTAGCCACATTGGTTTGGTGGCCCCGTTGTCATGATTTGCTTTACGACTTCGAACTCATCACTTAGCTTATGCATTGACTTTTATAAGAAATGTCAACGAAAACTATGATACATTTTTTGTCACTAGCGGAGTTGGTAGAATTTGTTTATCATGATTTCGGACATGCATCCTTCATTATACATACATATCCTCCTCAACTTGGAGTGTAAGTAACCACTAGTGTTAAATTGTGCGATTCTTACTAAGACTTCTGATTGCTAAAAAGCTGCAAGCACGTTAAGAAACACACAAAAAGAGATTTTTTTGCAGACCCCTGTCGATAGATAACGAGTTTATACTTGCATGCACGAATTTTAGTAAGCCCAATTATGCACACGACTTCGAAGTGAATAACCACAAATTGTTTTCGTAAGACGGAACGGCACTCATTTGCAAAACTTCATTAGCGATTTCACTATAAGCGAAATATGCAAGTCAATAACAACATAGACAAAAAGATGTCTTACAATAACATCTATGATTGATCAAATAAATGAATGATTGCAATTATTTGCGGAACAAATATTAGTGAAAGAACCCTTTGCAACAACAATGCCGTCTCATAAAATCCTGTTGAAGAACGATAAATTGCTCGACTGAGTGGATGGAATATTCTCACGATTTTGAGCTCGTCGTTACCGGTCTAGTGTGATCGCACTTTTTGTCATATCTTCCGATAAAAAAACTACTTACATACATTACATTTTGGAAATGAGAGTATTAATTTGATAGAACAAGTGTGTTACTCCAGACATGACTGAATCATTTAAAATGGAATTTTCGTTAATATTGGAAGACTGACTGCAACTGAGAAATTCGTACATACCATGACTCAATTCATGGATTGAATATTTGGATTACGAAAGCAGTGGACGATTTCGCAATTGCAGTTCTAAATTCAACTTACAAACAAACCTCCGGAAATCATTTTGTGTCATACCTTGCAAATTCCGGCTCTACCAGCTTCAACACCATATGTATGCATCATTGTGTGAATATTGTTGGTATACACTCGGTTGAGGTCGAATACCTCAGGCTCCCGGTAAACTTCAGCAAAATTGATGCCTTCCGTACGTAATTTCCATTCATTTGCTTTCTCAGTATCAAGAATTGCCTTTTCAATGCCCTTCAACGAGTAGACCACGGCTTTGTCTACCTCCTCGCTTACAAGAGACTCCAAATCACAACGGAATCCCAACTTTGATATTGTCTGAAAAAGGAAGGATAAATTTTCCATTGATGAAGTCAGTTATCTGCACTGGATACTTAATCGAAATCGACTTTAGTACAAATCGGTCTCACAAAAAATCCAATTATTCGGTTAAAAGAAAACTGAACTTGGAAAATTGTCTTGCTGAATACAACTCAAATTTCAAAAGTACCTCTTTACTTGCATGTTTGTGTTAACATCCTTCTGTATTACTAATTTCAGAATCTTCATCTTAGACTCTAGCTACTAATAATATCAAGGTCGAAGTTGTTTTTTCACGAAACCCTCAAGAGATGAAGAAATTCGACAATATCTTATATGTTGAACTGAACTGAACTGAACTTGTCTTTATTTCCGAAAATTACAGCAGGGCTGATAGTTTTACAATAAAAAGGCACATGTACAATCATAAAAATTTCACTGCAGAAGGTAAGAAAGATCTACGATATCGCTCAGTTCTTGTCCGTATTGTCGTTGTGGTCCGTCGTAATCTCCTCGAATATTCGCTCTTCTGAGGAATCTTCTGCTTCAGGTCACTGGAGAGATTCAGCATTGCTTTCCGGCACAATAGCTCTCGTCTGTCACACAGTTTTTGCAGCTTACAGACTTCAAGTATATTTTCATAATTATAGCTATGGTCTTGGTAGCGTATTCCACATAGCATTTTCAAAGCCCGTTTTTGAACTTCCAACAGGTCTGAACACTTCTTGGAAAGTCCGTAATGCCAAACAGGGGCAGCATACTCTAGCAAGCTTCGGATCGACGCACAGTAGAAATGAACAAGGTCAATTTTGGAAAATCTTGCTCTTTTCATCTGAACAAGGAAATAGATTCGCTTGTTAGCTTTCTTCACGAGATCTTCAACATGTTTGTTCCAAGTTAGGTTGTTGCTTATTGTCACACCAAGGAGCTTTATACTAGAGGCTGCAGCTATTTGGTCGCCATTTACAGATAAAGCTTCCCACTCCGGCTCCGATTTATTAAAGGAGATTCTCATTTCTTGCGTTTTGGTAGGATTCAATTTCATTTTGTGCTCAATTGCCCAATCATCAATTAAATGTAGTTTGGAGTTGATACGACTCTCTTGTACGCAGTTGATTGTCTCCATAATAGTGCAATCATCCATATATTTGACATCCGCAATCAGTTCGTTTACCAATACAATAAATCCCACGGGCCCAAATTTAGTTCCTTGTGGGACTCCAGTTGTGATTTGTTGCCAGCTGGAGTACGATCCACGATACTTCACTCTCTGGTATCGAGAAGTAAGAAATCCCGATACCCATCTACATAACCATGTTGGCACGTCAAGACTCAGCAATTTTCTGAGTAGGATGGTATGATCAATTCTTTCAAAGGCTTTATGAAAGTCAATTGCAACTAATCTTGATATCTTGCCGTCATCAGAGCCACTGATTAAAGTGTCTATTAGCAGCAGCAATGCGTCGACACTAGAGCATCCCTTTCTAGCTCCAAATTGTCGAGGGTCGACTTTGTACTTAATGAAATGCCAAATATATTTTATCATAATATTCTCACTTTCGGCTTTGCTAACGACACAAGTTAATGCAATCGGTCGAATGTCTGTTTCAATGGAGTCTGGATGCTTAGTTTTTGCGATCGGACTGATGTCTGCACAACGCCACAGAGTAGGCCAGGCGCCCTCTCTCATAGATGAACAGATTATTGATGTAATTGGTCCAGCTATCCACTCACTTCCATCCTTCCAAATCCAATTCGGGATTCCGTCAGGTCCAACCGTTTTGTTGATATTGATAGCGCTCAAAAGGTCATAAATCTCGAGGGAAGAAGGCAAAAATTCGTCAGGAGTATAAGCGTGCTGAAATTCGGGAAATTCTGATGTATTCAGAGGCTTAATGTCACTGGCCACGGAAATCAACTGATCGTTCACTAAGTTTGTGAATAGGTTCAAGTCGTCACCACACACCATAGTAGCAAGTGGCTTTAGGGGACAGGTCACGCTTTTGTTCTTCCCAAGAACATCCTTCAGTCCAGACCACCACTTTCTTCATACGCTCCATGTTATTTTCGACGAATTGTTTTCTCAAAGTCTTGCGAAGACTATCCACCTTGTTCTTGTAGTGTTTGTACATCACTTTATCGTTACAGGACCAATAGAAGTCGCGAATATGAACAAGTTCGATGAAGTGAGGCGTAACCCAAGGCTTAGAGTTAACAGGAATCGGTACCTGCCTCCAAGGAAGACATTCATCCATCATTTTGTATAGAGTATCGTAGAATATGTTAGACTTTAATTCGGATGAGTTAGCGTAATAAACTTGTGACCAATTCTGATTCTCTAGGAGCGTCAATAAGCTGCCTTTGTTTCTATTAGTTTGCGATCTTACCCATCGGTATTCGATTTCGATGGAATTATTGCCGAAAATAGGGCTGGAAAGGACCATGTTGTGATCTGATGACGCCAGTGGAGGCAAAATTTCAACTTTGTAACTCTCATGCATATTCGTAAAGAACAGATCCGAAATTGTATTCTGTCTTGTTGGGCTTTGTACTATTTGTTTGAGATGATAGGCAGATTTTATGTATTTAAATCGACAATGATTAAAGTCTCCAGTGATAATGATGCCTAGACTTGAATATTTCTTCAGAAGTACGTCCAGACCATACATGAGATGCTGTTCGAGATCTGCGTCATTCTCGGAGGGTGGGTGGTAAACATTAATAACCACTAAGGAGGAGAAATTGCGATGAGAGCGTTGATTCTGTTTTAGAAGCAACCACAAAGATTCAATGTCTTCGTTATGAAATTGTTCCAATTTTAAGCAAGTATACTGAGAGTTATTGACATATGTTGCAACCCCTCCACCAATTCGATGTAATCTATCTTTTCTGTACATAGTGTAATTATCCAATTGAACCACTTCATCAGGAATGTCCTCCATTAGCCAAGTTTCACACAGGCAAATAAGCGAGGGATTGTAGATACGAATGACAGCTTCCATTTCATCAACCTTTTGAAGTATTGATCTGACGTTAGCTGTAATACACACAGGGATATAAAGGGTTCAAAAGAAAAGATTCTTCGGGTACTTCCAAGCGATTATTATTGCGTGTGCAACGTTTCGCCCCAAAGGCTTAATCATGGGAGCCTTTAATGGAGCCTCATGGGAGCCGTGCATGATTAAGCCTTTGGGGCGAAACGTCGCACACGCAATAATAAAATCGCTTGGAAGTACCCGAAGAATCTTTTCTTTTGAAACCTTTATATTATGGAACCGGGTACGTGGAGGACTCGGCCTCAGGGCCATATCACATACACACAGGGAGTCTGGTATCAACCTTAGTAATTGGAATTTCAATTAGATTGTTATCGCACCGAGTTGAATGGGAGTTGTGCTGATGGGATGAGTGAGACCTTGGTACATGTCTGTTTGAGGCACATTCACGATTATGCAAACAGGGAAATCCAACTGCAGGTGAGGGAAATCTAACTGTAGGTGAGGGAAATCCATTTCCATGGCGCCTTGAGATGTGAACTGGAATTGCGAAGGTCATATCATCACGTGGATGTGTAAGCAGGCATGAGGCATCGGTCGCAGCGAGGTCAGAATGCACAGAGCCATCAGGGGAAAAATGGGAAGATAACTTTGGCGAGGAAGGAGGCGGCGAGCTGAAGGCACAATTAATGCGAGAGGGTGATGGATATATGGTAGATTTAGCAAGCAATTGTGATGCAGAGGGAGAGCAGAGGTCGCTATCGTGATATTGAGACACAGGCCACAGGGGAAAAGGAGGCTCGCGACGTGGGATACCGTGGAACCAGACGACACGCTTGACAGCTCGCCTGACCTTCGGAGCGAGATAGCGCAGCTCCAGTAAGACGCTTCTGGAGTAAACAAGGCGAGGTGAGGCCATCAATGTGAAGTTGCAGCGTCGCAGCAAGAAGATAATGCAAAGGAATAGAGATTTCTCACACGGTGAAGGCCAGATTTTGTAGCAGGTGTTGGAAATTGATACACGATTGATATGAGAACTCTAATTCACTGGGTAGAAGACACTGGTACAGCGATTTAGGGCTAGCGAAGACAATGAATATCTCTAAACAAGTCACTGAACGCCAGGCGACAGAGAGGACAACCTCCCTGCTCGCGCGCTTCACAGCGATGATCATTAAATGTTGTCCTTTAAACACTTGGCTGTCCATTTGAAAGGGATTGTATTTTCTGGGATTGTTATTTGAGTAACAGCAAGGTTAAAATCGTCTTCTTAATGATATACAGAAGTTCGTAAACCCTTCCTACATTTAACACCCAAGTATTCTACCTCCTTGTTATTAACATCGCTACTTTGTCACTTTTTCTTCCATTTTGCGCTACTTTGCCTTTAATGTTCTGCTGAGGGGCGCCAATGATGTATAGGCACCTCCTCTTCTCCTAAGCTTTGATTAAAAACGCTCCATTAGCTGCTGTGCTGTAAATGATGAACACTCATTCTCACAATATAAGAACGTCTTGAGGTCCATATGAAAAGCTCGTGGAAACAATATATACTACCTACGAAAGTGCTTGATCGTTCATATTATTTAAAAATTCGTTCTTCAGTTTGTGAAAGTCTGATTCTGGATCTTAGAAATGAATGCATGGAAGCGCATATTTTCAATTTTCTGAATATTACATCGGTTTTAAATGCATATACTTTAAGTAAATCAGCAGCCTGATACTTCAAATACGACAACAATATTTTCTTAATTCTTGATATCTATGTGTACTGATTGCCACTTGTTGAGCCGACAAGTTAGATCTCAGTCAGAGTATCATTATTTTCAGAATCACGCATACGAAACTTATTTATTCACTTTCATTTATAAGATGATTTTCAACTTTTGTTCAATAATAAGATCATCAACTGTGAAAGTATGTAGCCAGTTACACCAAGGAGGTTAATATTGTGCAAGAGGGTTTGCTTTCACGGAAGAACCGTTGTTAGCTATCAGATGCGTGAAATTGGTCTCGAAAATGGTATGTAAGAAGATCATAGATAACTAACTGTATGACTGAATTTATAATCCATGGTTGCATTATGAGACAGATTCATTCACATGACATCTCTGACATTCTTTGATAGTAATTTTTTAATACAGGAAACACGAACGACCGTTTCATAAAAATCATCACCCTACATAGCAATATGAAAGATGCGAAATGATTAATGAAAGATATTTTCCATAAACTTTCTCATTTCTCTTATACATTATATTAATGCACGTATATGAAATACATGAGACCATCTGGAATAACAAAACCAATTAAAACCACACCGTCACCATAGGTTCATAAAAGTCTTACTCCTCTTCTAAGTAATTGTGATCCGAGGACCTGTCAGAAAGATTTGAATCCATCAATTGTTAATAATAGGGGGAGGGGGTGGACCGGCACATTTGGGTCTGTGATAAATTTTGTCATAATTGCCATTGAAGGTGTCCTGCGTTTACCCCCATCAAGTGGGGTAATAACAAAGCAGCCGACAGGTAAAGTCAAGACCTTCAGTTTTGTTTTCAGTGAAAAAATGTCATTCATGGGTTTATTATTATAGCAATTATGATTATTCTTATTGTCCTGAATAAAATTTCATGGTGAATATGAATATACAGCAAACACGTATTCAGAATAAACTTTTCAATATGAATTTATCGACCTTGAAGTCATTTTACAAAAAAATAAACTTTTAATTTTGCTTTTATTGAAACTTTTTACAAATACTATTCTTCTTTTGTTTTGTGGTCAGATGAGAGGTGTTACATACTCGCGTGTATTATCGGAAGTATGACTCCCACGATCTAGACATGACAATCGACAAACATACGGCCACATACAGTTGCAGCTTTGAGCAAGCGAAAAAAGTAACAACACGCTTTACTTGCCGGAAGTACAAGTCGCCATTGGGAGCAAGAAGAAAAATATCAACCATACATATCCCTAGTAAAAATTGTCATAGAAGAATGAGACATTAGAATAATAATCTTTTTTCGTTATATCACTCTAACGAAGTTAGTGATACTCTGTGACTTAAAGATCATCACATGTATTCATACTAACTAAAACCGTTACTTCTGTCGGATCATTTTCAGCTTATTTGGTTATGTAAATTTGTCATTCATGTATTTTGTCACACCAACAATGAACACACATTCTGCCACAATATATTTTGATATGAAAAATTGTGGCATAGGCTATCTCCGTGTAGCAACTATGAACCAAATTATTAAGGCAGCAGAGATGTTCACATCCTCTTTCGCGGTAAATCATGAAATACCTTCCTAAGCCATTCATCACATAACTTCATTTCAGAACAATTCCACGAGTCTCGACACACTATTAATCTTATGAACTCCAGCTCTCGAATGTTGCTTCTTGATACCTTTGGGATCTAGAATCCGTAGATTTATCCCCTTGACACATTTGTGCCATGGTTAGAGAACGTGTCAAAGTTAATTAAATTTTTTTGAACGCAAATAACAGTGAAATTTTGATTTCATCAGTATCTATCTCCCATTAAATTTGACTGTTGTTGATTTACAAACCCATTCGATGGTCATGTATGATCAGTAGATGATGTTAGAAACATTGGAAGACTGGACATTGCTTACTATGTACCTGCTGATTTAAATTTGAATTTGTGAATGCTACGCACGTTACCAAAAAATGCATGTAATCTGTAAATAAACAAAACCACCAAATTCATCAGCGAGCGCTTTCGTCCGCTCTATTTCATGTTGAACATGGAAGTGAATAACAAATTAGCGACATGACGATATCAGTACAAAAGATCAATGGTCAGTTAGTCAACAAGGCAGATGTACAGGTGAACAAGATATCTTTGTGTTCACGAAGGTCTGGTGCGAACCGTTTAATACACAATGCCTCGTAGATGGACAATAGCTGGAAATTACGAGGACGGAAAGCAATCTTAAAGCGATCCAGTGCGTCATCAACATTACAAAAACATAATAGAAGATAGTAGCCAATTCTAGCCCCTTTTGACCCAATTTGCACTTAAGTACATGTGCACTTTCATCGGAGCACACGCCCACGCATCAGAGCACGGAGCACACGCCCACGCATCAGAGCACGGAGCACGCGGCGCCGAGCACGTGTGATGAGTCACAGCACGGTATATAAGGAAGGCGCTGCCAGAGAAAATCATTCTCATCATATGTCGACAACAGTAACGAGAAGATTACGCCCTCTGGCTGAGACACGTCATCCCAAGGAGGACGCCCA
>CAJQUW010005523.1:0-43937 GCA_907163375.1 Prostheceraeus crozeri
GCATTGTAAAATAAAAAAATGCAATGCCATATGTTACCAGCTTCAAATGGGCAAAATGTGTGGCTGGCGATCTATCGAATCTTACTTCAGAGTTAATTAATTCGATCACGAGATATCGACCATTTTTTAGGCGTTCGAGATCCCAAGATTTCAGTGCCGAGACCACGATTATTATATTAGGCGTATACATACAGTTAACAAATGAATGTTAATGGTTCCCCAGCCAGTGCCATAGTACGTTTCGTTATGTAAATCGCATGAAATCAAAAGGGATCTATAGCACCAGGAACACGAGTAACTTAGATGTCGGGTATAGCTTATGCTGACGACGGATAGGACTCGTATGTGACGTCACAAGCTGCGCGCTCGTTGAGTAGGTTCCACCGGAAACGTAATGTAAGAGTTTTTATTGCAACTCGTCGCAATGATTCACCTTAAAAATCAGGGGGGTTTTTTAGAATCGTTTATATTTCAGAATGGAAATCGAAAGGTACAGTTGCAGTTTGACAATTAAAAGTATGTCGAAAAGTTATCTTTTGTAGAGTGCATTAAAAAGTAAGGAAACTTTAAAAACAAAATAGTTTGAACAGCGTTCTGTTCTTCGGTAATAGGACTCGACCTTTGCTTGAAAAGGGAGGACACAGTGAATGTAGCAGATGTCGTTCGTCTTGAATTGCTGTGAAGAGCTTTAGAGCTTGGGACTCTCTGCGTTCCTTTAACGATGGTAGGCAGTTGTCTTGACATGTTGAACCACACATTATCTTGTGAAAACGTTTCTGTATTATATCCAGGCGATGCGAATCTCTCTTTGATAGACCGATAAATAATGGGCCACAATATTCCAACAAACTACGGACAGTAGCAAAGTAAACAGTCTTTAACAGGTGACGTTGAATCTCAAAGTTTGTCTTGAGAATGCGTAGAGGATACAATCGTCGAGATGCGTTTCTGACAACATTATCAAAATTAGTTGACCAGTTACACTTGCTATTCAAAGTTACACCCAAAATAGTCAAACTGTCAACGTTGGGTATGTCATCTATAGGAACACTTGTACAATGTTGTTTGAAGATGGGTATCGTCAAGGATTTACATTTCTGGACATTTATACATATTACATTTTTAATAGACCACTCTTGCAACAATTTATGTGATAAAAGTACATGCTGATTTGAACCTCTAAAAAGCGGGAAACACAGTGAAACATCATCAGCATATTTCACAACACTGCAAAGATCATTTTCAATTTTCAAAGTCGCAGCAACAATTGAGAAAATATAGGGGCTGAGAACAGAGCCCTGCGGGACACCTGACTCCACATTGATGACATGGCTGGTAGCATTTCCAATTTTCACATACTGTCGTCGATTTTTCACATAATCTATTATCCATGATAGGATATCGGGATGAATATCACATTTCAATAGACATTCGATTATGACTTTTGTTGATAGCCGATCAGAAGCTTTAGAAAAATCATATGTACACCATTTGTACACCAATAACATCCACTTTATCAGATATTGAGTTATAGAATCATGCAGGTGCATCAATGCACAAGCGGTTGATGAAAAAGGTCGGAAGCCAAACTGACAATTGTCAAATCTGTCTAACAATGAATCTTTCACCAAATCGAAAACGATGCGTTCGAGAATTTTTGCAGGGGTTGGTAATAAACTGATGGGACGGAGTTGACTGATTGTCGGAGGTGATGTTTTCGGTAGAGGAGTAACTGCACATGTCTTCCAGTTTGCTGGTGTGTACACCCCTCTGACATGGATGCATTAAATAGATGAGTAAGTGGACGTGCTAACACAGAAGACGCTGCTCTAAAAAGCATGATTGGAATGTCCGGAGATCCTTTATTTTTCTTGAGCTTCAGAATGCAGGAGTTCACCACTTCTTCCGATATTTCCATCGGTCGGTATTCGGCAATAGGCCTACTACTGGTCACCAATTCATCTTCAGTTGATGTAGATGTATCAGACACTGATGTGTGGGTTACGTTGCCATCGACACTTTTGAAGTTGTCATTGATTGCACATGCTGCATGGGTCAGAGAATCGTATTCATTATACAACTGCAGCATTTGATTGCCCTTACGCTTGCCATCAACTGCTTTTGTAACGGACCATATGTTCTTTGACTGCAGCTTCCATGCTCAAGAAGTTTTTGCCTTCGTTATTTCCTCTTTTACTTTCAGCTTCATGTGATTGTATACAGGAAAGTTCTTTGTTCGATACGCATACCAGCGTTGATTAATGAGTGATTTTATATAAGGTGTGATCCATGGTTTTGAATTCTCTTTTATTGTAACGGTACTCGAGGGAATGGTAGTGTCCATTGCTGTCTGAAGGCATTGTTGAAACAAGTTCGACTTCTCATTTAGTGAGACTGGAGATCCGTATAGAAATGACCAATCAACATTTGATAAAAAATCGACAAAGCGATGTACGTGAGAGCTTCTGGGGTCATAAACTGTCTTTTGAATTACAAAAGTTTCTTCACGGTTATCATTGCTCTTGGGTGTTGCCAACAAAGAAGCGTGGTGAGTAGTAGATCGATCAAAAGGTGCACATAAATCAACATCATAGTATTCACATAGCTCTTCCGACATAAGAATATAGTCCAGCTGGTTGTCACCGTAGGTATTGCCATGAAAAGTATTGACCATATTAAAATGGTCACAGATTACAGAGATATCATAGCGATTCAATCTCCACACAAAACCATTTTATTATCAGCATGTTGCAATAAGTAATCGTCAATGCTGTTGATTAAAAAAACAGCTATTACATGCCTTTTTAAAACAGCTACATCTGGTGGGAAATAACAGCCAATGACAAGAATCTTCGAAGAGAGCTCAATCATGACACATTCTATAAAGTCAGGTTTTACATCGTGATAAATTCTTCGCGGGTAAGTGGCAGAGTGTGCCCAAATGGCGACACCACCACCTATACGGTTAACACGATCGTTCCGGAAACAGACATATTCTGGTATAGATGTAATAAATTCATCATGTGTTTCACGAAACCAAGTCTCTGTGGCATGGCAATAAGACATGAGATGTTCTTTTCTTTCAAAGTTACAGATATTTCATCAATTTTAGGTAGAGCTGAACGGGTGTTTCGAACATAAAAACGAAGGAAGAGATGTTAAAATATTTACTGAAAAATTTGAAATGTTCGTTCTGGAGACCATTCTTCCACGGAAGATGTAAACATCCTCCCCTTTGGATTTTCGGTCTGACAATTCCTTTCGAAGACATTTGTGCTCTTCTTGTTGTTTCTTTGTGCGATCAGGATTAATGAAAATATCTCTCCATTGTGATGATCGAAGATGCTTGGCATTCTTGAGGACCGTACTCTTGATTGAAGAATCTTTCAGTTCGACTTTCAGTAGTCGCTTGCCTCCATGCCGTATTTTGCCAATGCGAAATGAATTCTTGATGGCAGTGTCATCATTCACATTAAGAGTAGACAGAATCTTCTTGCATTGATCTAGGTCCCTCTTCGATCTTTCTTCATCCGAGCCGCTATCTATCTCGGGGAGGCCATGTATGATTATGTTGTTGACTCTTAGCATTCTGTCTTGCATTTCATGCGATGTTGTGGCAGCTTGCACTTCGAAGTTTTTCTTCAAATCATTGTGGTTTTGTCGTATTTCTGCTGAAGCTTAGTGTATTTCTGAAGCAAGTCATCAAATCTTTCAATGACTGGTTTCAGCTTATCAGTCAAGATTCTGTCCAAAAGACGAGCAATACGATCATCATCTATTTCCGTCATGCTTTCATTTGCCCGGGTTCCTCTGCGCACCATAGAGAATGTAATCGGGAAACAAAATGCTTGAAGACGTAAAATGTAGTGACACCGATTTGAACCTGGAGTCCAGAAGCAAAGTTCGTGTTCAGTTCAGCGAAGAACCGCTAGACTATACCAGCACTTGAAGGAAGGCTTGTTATGTTCAACTTGATCCAATTCTGACGAAAATCTCTCGCGTTTGACGTCACTCAACTCGATACGGATATCACACCACACAGAATATGATCCAGAGAGAATAAAGCGATGGATAGAGCACTAATCACTTTCGAGGACACAACTTGGGGATCAGATGCCGACGAGGAGAGAACGACGCGATGACTGAGAACGACGAATGGATAACGCTGTAGAGTAGGCGATTCCCGTTCGAATGGTCCAAAGATCTTTCAAAATGGCCGACGGAATCAAAAGAACAATGAACAATGATTCGTCGAATCACGAGGGTCTTCTAGACACAACCTTCACGCTTGGCAGTTGTGTTGTGTGCCGACAACTGTTTCGACAGGCCATTTGATGCTCGATGCCCGCAGAATAAGGGAATTAAGAAAGACATTAAAATCAGAATTGTAGAGGTGGCCATCTGATGGTCCTGAAACTCCCGCAAAGAGAGAACTGCCTATTAGCTACTGGCAAGGGGAGACTAGAAAAGAGCTAATTAATGTTACATTAAGTTGTTTGCTGGGACTTTAGCTCAAATGTTGATGTCAAATGCATTCGCATGCCCACATGCCATGCTGGCCATTTCATTAGCATGATTTTCTATTTGAGTTAGAAAATAGTATATTGATGCAACAACATCTATTCCAACTCCTGAAATATGTGCCCAGGTTAATAGCGTGATTTTTACTTATTGCGCTCATTCAAAAATTGCGAAATCTAAGGCTATTACTTCAACAATACAGTCTAAATGTCAATACTTTGTTGGTCCTCCCATGGCCTTCAAGACAGCTTATGCGTTACGACACTGGATTCAATCAGCCTCTTGCAATACTCTTTGTTAATTTCGGTGGTCCACGCTACTATTACCGTCTTCTTGAGATCATTGAGAGAAGTGGGTTCTGTTGAGCAAGTCGCTTCTTCAACACAGCCCAACAGTTCTCGATGGCTTTCAAATCAGGAGAACTGCCGGGCCATGGTTCCAAGACTTCGACACCAGAATTTGATACTATTTTCTAGCTCAAATTGGAAATTGTGCTAATCAAATGGCCAATATGGCACGTAAAATGACATCTGAAGTAGGCCTAGTGAATGATCTGGGGCCTATTCTTCGATTGATAACAAGTGTGTAAGCTAATAACAAGTAACTACAGTCCGTTTCATAAAAAGTGGATCATCCTAAAATTTGACTAAATAAAACATAAGTGTGATACAGAAAGCATTGTTCATGTTATTTCATGTCCCTAATATATTTAAATGTCCTAAAATAATCTGATAAGCTATGATACAGTAACGGTTCTTAAGAAGCTAATATTTTGTGGCCCTATCCTTATTGTCAATGACATTACCAATTCGTCTAGGCATTAATTCGATGATATCGTTGATTTTTGACTGATCTACCTTTCTCCACTCTCTTTTTAACAGTGACGTAAGTTGTGATACGCCATCTGTAGGTAGCAGTGAACGACGAACGTTACGTTTTAGAATACTCCATACATTTTCTATGGGATTCAGATCAGGAGAACGAGCTGGCCAAGATAATGTCCTAAGCCCTAATTGAGACTTGCATAAGTTGACTCTACTACTCCTGTGACACGTAGCATTATCATCCATAAATAACCAAGTCGATGGATCACCAAGTTGATCTGTCATTTGGCCAATGTTCATTCGTAAAACATTCACATAGCGTTCAGAATTCATGCTTCCTTGTTGTATGTGAAGTTCAGAGCGGCATTGGTCCAAATGCACCACCTTGTACCCGGGGACGATGTAAATGTGTCGGAATTTCCTGATCAGATTTTATCCATAATCTCAATCGACCATCACTATCCTTCAGACGGACTGATGCCTCATCAGACCAGACAACCCGATCCCATTGATTTCGCCAGTGACAATGACTCATTGCCCATCTGAGACGTCTTTTTGTATGCTGATCTGATAATTCGATCTGAGAGGGCCTCTTGCAGCTCTTGAAATTCGACTCAATAAGTCTTCTACGAATAGTGGACTTAGAAATAGACGAGTCTAGTGCAGCCATCTCAGTTAACGAGAGACTTGGATCAACTTTAACAAATCTCAAAATTAGGCGGTCTCTACGTTTGGATGTTTTGCGTGGACGGCCAGAGCCATCTTTACGACAGAGTCGAAAATCATCATTATGCCATCGATGCACAATTGTGTAAGGGACATTTAGTCGCTTGCTTGTAGCTCGCAAAGAAAACCCTAGTTCTAGCAAGGCTGACACTTTGCCTTTTGTGAATGCGATCTCGTTATTGTTCATTTGTGCTTTGTATTGCTTTCAAGCGGTAAGAGATAGATTTCTAGCTGAATCAATCAGGAGTGCTGCCAACACCACCGCAACGAAGTCAGGAAGCTATGGAACATGAAGTCCAGTTATCACATGTAGCAGTTACATTATTGTTGATGAATAAGGGTGCTATACTGGCTCTGATTGACCGATTTTCTTTATTTTTGTTTTGCTTGATAGCTTTTGGCTTGTAGAACAACATATAACATAACAAAGGAAACAAATGTAATTTTATAAGAGTGAGGTATGATTTTGTGTAACATTGCTAAATGAAGATCAAATTATCTACTACTTTTTTATCTATAACAGGAAAACAACTCAATATTCATGCCTGAAATTTCCAACAATGATATTAGTAAGCACAACTGACATATCTTCCAAATTTCAGAGAAATTCGTTCAAGTTTGGCGGAGTTAGACAAAGTTGAAGTTAAGGCGATGTTTAAGGGTGATCCATTTTTTATGAAACAATCTGTAGTAAAGAGTGATTTATAATAGGTAATCAGTAACGCAATTCTTCGATGCAAATTCTATACACTTGCTATAAGATAACAAGTACACTAAGTTTATAACGGCCATCGTCATTAGTTAGTTTCACATAAAATCATTCACCATTTCAGTCCACCGAAGCTGAAATAATGCAAGTTAAACAACTACCGTAGAACATCAAAAACGTCCCGTCATAGCTAGATGTTTTAGTTATCAGTTGTGATAATATATATATTTGTACTACATCAAAAAAATCTGTACCGTCATTCGATATTTTGCGCCTAATTGCTTTACATGAAGGATCAGCTTTATGTGAAGAGCACGCATGTCCGCAAGTTCTTCCATGACTGAAGCGCGCGCGACTCGGAGTCGGTGGAATTCGACGTAGTTTCTGATTGGATATTTCGATCACCTTGACGATTGCGTGACACTTATTGTCAATATAGATTTTGTGTACGCATTCACCTAACGAGAAACAACTTTTCTTTAATTGACAACGAAATGCCTCCGAAATTCTAATAGTGGATATGTTGAATCGCCGATTAACACACCATTTGGAATTGGACGCCATCCTTCATTGAATCGTTGATATATCTTACTTTCTCGAAACACACGAGCGTCATGAACGGCACCCGGCCAGTTAGCGTTAATACAGTCCCTTTCATAAAAAGTGGATCATCCTAAAATTTGACTAAATAAAACATAAGTATGATACAGAAAGCATTTTCATGTTATTTCATGTCCCTAATATATTTAAATGTCCTTATATAATCTGATAAGCCATGATACAGTAACGGTTCTTAAGAAGCTAATATTTTGTGGCCCTACCCTTATTGTCAATGACATTACCAATTCGTCCAGGCATTAATTCGATGATATCGTTGATTTTTGACTGATCTAACTTTCTCCACACTCTTTTTAACAGTGACGTAAGTTGTGATACGCCATCTGTAGGTAGCTGTGAACGACGAACGTTACGTTTTAGAATACTCCATACATTTTCTATGGGATTCAGATCAGGAGAACGAGCTGGCCAAGATAATGTCCTAAGCCCTAATTGAGACTTGCATAAGTTGACTCTACTACTCCTGTGACACGTAGCATTATCATCCATAAATAACCAAGTCGATGGATCACCAAGTTGATCTGTTATTTGGCCAATGTTCATTCGTAAAACATTCACATAGCGTTCAGAATTCATGCTTCCTTGCTGTATGTGAAGTTCAGTTCGGCCATTGGTCCAAATGCCAGCCCAAGTCAGTAGAGTCGCACCACCTTGTACCCGGGGACGATGTAAATGTCTCGGAATTTCCTGATCAGATTTTATCCATAATCTCAATCGACCATCACTATCCTTCAGACGGACTGATGCCTCATCAGACCAGACAACCTGATCCCATTGATTTCGCCAGTGACAATGACTCATTGCCCATCTGAGACGTCTTTTTGTATGCTGATCTGATAATTCGATCTGAGAGGGCCTCTTACAGCTCTTGAAATTCGACTCAATAAGTCTTCTACGAATAGTGGACTTAGAAATAGACGAGTCTAGTGCAGCCATCTCAGTTAACGTGAGACTTGGATCAACTTTAACAAATCTCAAAATTAGGCGGCCACTACGTTTGGATGTTTTGCGTGGACGACCAGAGCCCTCTTTACGACAGAGTCGAAAATCATCATTATGCCATCGATGCACATTTGTGTAAGGGACATTTAGTCGCTTGCGTGTAGCTCGCAAAGAAGACCCTAGTTCTAGCAAGGCTGACACTTTGCCTTTTGTGAATGCGATCTCGTTATTGCTCATTTGTGCTTTGTATTGTTTTCAAGCGGTAAGAGATAGATTTCTAGCTGAAAGCAATCAGGAGTGCTGCCAACACCACCGCAACGAAGTCAGGAAGCTATGGAACATGAAGTACAGTTAATCACATGTAGCAGTTACATTATTGTTGATGAATAAGGGTGCTATACTGGATCTGATTGACCGATTTTCTTTATTTTTGTTTTGCTTGATAGCTTTTGGCTTGTAGAACAACTTATAACATAACAAAGGAAACAAATGTAATTTTATAAGAGTGAGGTATGATTTTGTGTAACATTGCTAAATGAAGATCAAATTATCTACTACTTTTTTATCTATAACAGGAAAACAACTCAATATTCATGCCTGAAATTTCCAACAATGATATTAGTAAGCACAACTGACATATCTTCCAAATTTCAGAGAAATTCGTTCAAGTTTGGCAGAGTTAGACAAAGTTGAAGTTAAGGCGATGTTTAAGGGTGATCCATTTTTTATGAAACAATCTGTACCAAGAAATTGATAATCCGGGCCGGCAATCGACATTACATTTAAGGAATGTTTACCTTTCCTATCGATGAATTGGTTCTCGTCATCTGATGGTGCCAGAATTTCAATCAAGGTTCCATCGATGACTCCACAAACACCTGGAAATCGGTGTGTTGCGTAAAATTGACCAGCAATCAGCTTCCGAGCTTCTTCATCAGCCGGCCATGCTGCTACTTCTTCAAAATATACTTCATTAAGAATCACTGTGACCCTTGGAACAGAAGCGTGCACTGCTGTCTTCGAAATCCCATGTGAATCCCCGACACTGTAGCAAAAGTCTCCACTGGCGTAATACCTTAGAGCAAGGAGAAACCGATGATGTGGTTCGAGACCATAATAGAATTCCTTATCGTTCTTTAGATAAACACCAATATCAGTCAATATCTCTTCAACTTCAGCACATGAAAATCGAAAGCGCTCTTTGAACTCACTATCCCACAGCGAAAAGTTAACTCTCACATGATATTCGCGCGACCGTCTTGAATGCAAATCCATAATTAAATGATATAACGCCTCTACATTCACTCGTCAAAAATTCTTAGAATCATGACAAGTGAAGGATATAATATGTGTGATTGAAGGACACAAACACTCGTTATGATCCATTACACTTGTTATAAGTTACTTGTTTTACAAAACTCGTTATATCGTGCACTTTTTATACCGAAAAACTGAAATTACTGGTTAACTAGTTAACGTTACTAGTTTTAACACTTGTTATCAATCGAAGAATAGGCCCCGGTCTTAGGGATGCACAATATTTAATGACTGAACCTCTGAACTGACTTTTACATGATGACAACTATGGCTATCAGTCATCCGTGCATGCTAGGGTGTGCTGAACATGGATGTTTCAAACAATTCCTCCCAAGTCAATAAATATGTTAACTCAACGCTGTATGTAAATAAATATTTTTTCAATGAGAAGGCTTATTCATTACTCTTACATATTATTTAACAACCATAGATCATCATTTTCAGATAATAATTCATTTTACTAAATGTTTCTTTTGCTGATTTCAAGTCCGCTATTCAAGAGAGCTTGTACTATATTGATTAATAAATAACATTCGTATATAATCAATCGCGGGTATTTATGGGTTATCTCACCACATTTTTAAATTTGTCTAAAATCATCAGTACAAATGAATAAATCACAAAACTTCAGATACATGTATTTGAGTATATTTTCTAACCACATGCAATCGTTTATGCAAATCGGACAAGTGCTTTTTGAATTAGAGACGATAACGTGAAATGTAGCGATGTGGCTTGATCAGTGCCTGACCTCATCGTCTGAGCACTGAGCACTGAGCACATGTAGGTCAACAAAGTTATGTCGCGACAACTCATGAAGTTATAATAACCCATACCACATCCCTTCCATTTGACACATTTAACTTCAGAAATGTGTGTGGTAGGGTCATGGGAAGATTTCAGACAGCAATGATGAGACGAAGAGGCAGAGAGAACAATGCACACAACAATAATGCGTCGAACAGACGAAGTCAGATCAATTTGCTGACACCGTTACACTTCAATTTGTCATCTAAAATTCAAAATCACCTATCCGATTTGATAAAATTTTGCACGTGGGTAGAAAATAATCTCAAAAATTTGGAGCTGAAGTTGTGTGACGACTGATTCAATTCTAAGGATTTTAGACAAATTTGAAAACGTGGGGGAGATTACCCATAAATACCAGCAACAGTGTGCCAAAATGCGAATAACCAGACAAATATTTCGGCATTGACTGAGAGAATTTGATTTATAAAAAGAGCAGATGGCGCGCTTTGTGAAAGATAGGGAATCATGGTCCAAAGAGGACGGACTACTCGTCATATTTCACGGTAATTAGTAGTGTAGTCAGTGGGCTTACAGAATATTTGCATGGACGATGAACAAAATACTGCGCTTTTTTGGTGAACTGGGGAATGCCGACTTCTTCCAACACAGTTTCATACTGAACACAAAAGTTGTGAATTTGAAATTCTTATTATGCACCATATTTTGTGCGGCTAAATATGTAAAAAAAGCATTTTTTCGGGACATTTAGTCGCTCCTGTGAAATCGCGAATAGTGTTTGGATTAAAGTGTTGAGAAATGTCGACAAAAGAAATTATTGTGTTTTGTACAAACGTGTACGATAATAACTCTCATGCCCATAATTATTCAATGAAAAATATTGTCTTTAGTCTTGTGAGAGCCTCCTTAGGGAACTGACCGCAGTTTCGGTTAATCATACAGGCCTATCTTTTCTTTCACCGTTCCAAAGTTTCAATTAAACAACGAAGGAAAAGCAATTCTAGTTTCCGTAAACTCCATATGTAACATTAGTTTTGTAAATGGTGTAACATATGTATAACATGCACATTATTATGCATTATAAAGTTTGTTTTCATGAATTTCATTAATTGAGCTGGTGAATCAGTTTTCCAGTTTTTCTTTTACATTTTTCCCAATCAAACTTCGATTTCTGAAGATTTTTTCAAGCTTGGTGAAGACAATGGTCCACATCTATCACTTGAGCTTATATTTGTACTCGCATAGGCACTAGGCTTATCCGATAACGGCATTACCTACTCAAGTTATCCATGCAGAGGAGGATGAAGTATTTCAGTAGTAGGCTAGCTTGATTTCTTCGATAATTCAATTATCGAATTTCAGGCTGTTTCGACATCAGTGGTAGAGTGGTGGATTCACAGTTTCTATCTGCTATTCCAACCAGCCTTTGTCAAGAATCCAGCTATTTAATTCATCTCATAGGCCTGTAGGCCTACTTGAGAATAGCTTGCTCGTACCAGATTAACTGCTAAACAATTGATGAATTCTACATACTGATTAAGATCAAAATGCCTGTCGACATATCTACGGATTGGATCATATTGATCTTGCTCAGTTGTTTTAACTGAAAATTTAGTGCTACACCCAGTTGGATGGATTCATTAGAGGTTTCTCAATATGAAGTTGTTGAGTAAACTTCTCCAGTCTGTAAATGTCAAATAACATTTAGCTATCCGCTCGCTCATGTTAATAACAGCATCAAATTTAGTCGACTATATTCAGACCAAGACCAATACCAACACATCGAAGTCTCGGTTAGGAAACGATCGCGCCGTTTATTTCATGCATAGACCTATCTGAATAAAGATGACAAAGATGGGCTGCTTACATGTATTATTGGAAAGCTTGGTTTTCAATTCTGTGTAAGCCCTTTTTAGAAAGTTTGTGCTAGCTTCGGTTGCGTTGGTACTACAGCGCCAATTTATAGGCTGTATCACAAAAAACCACGGTTTCCAAAAATAGTGTATTTGAAATGTACAGTACTCATTGAAGACGTGAAAGATACATAATATTACGCCGTTCGATAAAATTACGTTCTCTTTCTTTTTTCGTAACAATTTGACGTTACTTAATTATCGTACTAAGTGGTTATGCGATCATTTTGCAAGTGCAACTCATTTCATTTTATCGATCCGTTTGCCTCACGAAATTTAAATTCAATGCAAGCTAAGTGATGCCATTTGATGAGTGACAGTTTGTTCAGTGTGTAAATGGAATGCACAAAAGAATATCTATACTTTTTCATTGAAAGTCTACGTCGATGTGGAAAGAATGCGGCTGAAATTTCTGCTATGATAAATGAATCATGGCCTGATCAGACCATCAGTGTACGACGGATTCGAGAAGTGTGTCAAGAATTTCGTGGGGGCAGTCGTACTAGTTTTGAACGAAGAAGCGGCAGTGGACGGTCAATCAGTGACTCTAGAAAAGAAAATGTGGAAGCGGTGGAACAAATGATTAACAATAATCCTCACTTAACACTCCGTGAAATTGCTCGTAATCTGGAAATATCACACACCATTGTACAGAGAATTTTGGTTGAAGATCTAGATAAATTGTGGATTCACACCAAATGGATACCCATACGTTATCCGAACACAACAAATCTGTTCGCGTTGCAAGATGTCAGGATTTATTGGAATCGTTGTCATCCAGATTGACTAAATCTAACTTGGTTACAGTAGATGAGAAGTTTTTCTATTGTAGAAAACTTCAGCCTCGCAATAAAATTGGTAGTTGGGTTGATCCATTTGGCGATGACGACATCAGACAGACTGCAAGAAGATCTAGTATGGAAGAAAAGTTTCTCGTTATTATAGCTGTTTCCCAAAGAGGCCACCATTATTTCGAAATACTGCAAAGAAATGAGCATATAAATGCGGATAGATACATTAAATTTCTTTCAAATCTAGTGAATTATTTCAGGACGAAATCGAATCCAATTCTTCCTGAAAACATGCGCTTGCAGCACGACAATGCTCGGCCGCACACAGCGCGTGCTACTGCTGAACACATATTACGTCAACCACCGTACTCTCCCGATTTAAATTTGTGTGACCGTTATATTTTTCCAAGACTTGAAATACTTCGCTCAAATTTCAATTCAGCTGAAGACATTCGTGAATTTCTGACTCGAGAGTTGCCTATGTTTACAGTGGAACGTATGTCGCGAGCTCTGAGCATATTAATGGAGCATATGCAAAAGGTGATTGAAAACGGAGGCAATTACATTAAAATTATGTATTCAAATTTAGTACACAATTACGTAATCATATTATGTATCTTTAACGTCTTCAATGAGTACTGTACATTTCAAATACACTATTTTTGGAAACGGTGGTTTTTTGTGATACAGCCTATATTTGGATGATTAAATGTAAAATACATTTCCGTTAACAAATATTACAGATACTGTAGACAGACACTAACAAGATGATTTAGGTCAAATATATTTTGATAAGTTACCCTGTGGTAATGGCGACGTCGGGTCAACGTCGGTCCATCGTCGGTCAGTAAATTTTGGTCGACTGTTGGTTGGCTCAAAAATTTTGGTCGGCCAAAAATATTGTGTTGGCTCATGGTTGGCACTGGTCGGTTTACTGTCGGCCAAAATTTTATGTGGGTGGATTTTAGTCGAATTTTAGTTGGCCAAGGTGGGCCGAAAATGCTATGTTGGCACATAGTCGGCCAATGTCGGCATATGGTCGGCCAATTATCTATGGTTGGATCGTGTTCGTATTTCAATTGACCATGGTCAGACTAGAGTATTGTTGGCTTCCCAATGGCAAGATCTTAAGAAGGATATCGGACATTATCTGGGAATTCTTTCAGCATCAGAATTTTCTGCAGTGCTGAATCCTCGAATGCAGTTGTACCTGTTCTAGGTTTCATAGCGAATCATGCATTGTAATGGAAAATGCAACTGCGTTTTATATAGGTTGAAGCTGGTTATCGAATGTAAAACCCATATTATGCTCATTGCGTATTTCCCATCTAAAAACATGTTATTGATGATCTCTATTCTTTTTAAATCATCGGTAGTGTGACTACAATAAGAAATAGACTCACTTTGAAATAATCAATCGACTGCTATATATATGGACCTACGCGGTTCTACTTCAGTAAGCCTATGTTGTTGATTTTGATTGACACAGTTGTATTCGCTAAATTACTTCACTAAAAATGTCTGAACTTTAGATAATGAATCAAACAGATGCGTTAATATCAGCTCACTCAGTCTGTGAGATCTGATCTTACTACGCTATCCTTCTATCACTATAAAAAATTCGGCGTCAATACAGTTGTGAAGATTCATTCATTTGTCAGAACAGTAGCGGTCGATAATTCTCCGCCGCGTCCTTGCAACAAACCGTCTATGCCTGTGACTCACAGTGTGCGTGGTCTGCCGTCTGGTGTTCCCTGCTTGTTTCATTGTCCTCGCCGTCAAGTGGAAAGCTGCGCAGTAGCTTGACTGCTCGTTCAGTCTCTTGGATGGTCTATCACAGCAAAGCGCACAGCGAGCCCAGTGTTTTCATTAACAATTATCAGCACCAAGCGTCGTCGTAGCAAAGGATATTTAAATACATATATGCGCCTTCTTTCTTCATCTATCATCAGTTTTGTGATTGCACCTGTGCTTTTGTCATTTACTCATCCATCACAGTACATGGAATGTTACTTACGAGACTACCTCACTGAACTACAGCATTATTGACGTATCGAAGTGATAGATAACTCTTTCAACGATACTGAATTATCATAGTAACTCGAAAATTATGAACGCTCGTGTACAGTCAGTTGTCACGTGTATGAGAGATTTTCCACGCAAGGAAGCAATCAGATTCCCTCTCAATTTACTTATGCAACAGGATTTAAACCATGCATCTCATGTTATTGTGCATCAAACTACATAGAAAGGGTAAGTTTCAAAATGCAAGCTCAATTTTTACTTGCAAGTCAACATGTAGTGTGCATGCAGCAACTTATGGGTTATCACCCCCACTTTTCAAATTTCTCTAAAACTTTTAAAATGAACCAATTGTCACAAAACTTCGTCATGCCAACGTAGTTGGGTATATTTTCCACCCACAAAAAAAGATTTATGCAAATCGGACAAGTAGCCTACTTTTAAACTAGAGACGATAAAGTCAAATGTCCCAATGTCAACATGTAGGTTGATCTGACTTCGTCTGTTCGATGCATTTTACATTCGTGTACTGTGTGCATTGTTCTCTCTCTGTTTTCGTCTCATCCACTGCTATTTTAAATATTCCCACGACCACTATCCGAACACACTTTTTTAAGTTAAATATTTAAGTTTGCGGGATGTGGCTCTGGTCATAATTGTTACTTCACGAATATCTCAAATCTATTGCTATTGGCTCAGATGATGGGGTCAGAAGAAGTCAGATCAAGCTGTGAGATCGCTACATTTCAAGTTATCTTCTCTCAATCAAAAAGTACCCAATTTGCATGAATTTTGGTATGCGGGTAGAAAATATGCTCAACTAAGTTTACTGCAAGATTTGTGACGATTCATTCACTTTGTTGATTTTACACACATTTCTAAACGTGGGGGAGGTATCAAGTACCAACATGTTTTTTGAAGGCTCAAATCAACAAATTTGAATGTTATTTGGATTCAATATGGATCATGATCATGTAGAGACCTTCCGCATCTGCTCCCCGGTGAAAAAAAATGTCGGGATCTCTCGGTGAATTGTCGGTAAATTGTCGGCTCGACAATTTACCGACAGATCCCGACAGTTTTTTTCACCGGGTCCTGATTATCTTTATCTGCTCCTGTAATTTCGTAATTACAACTTACTCGTAAAAATTTATGCTAAAAATACAGGCTTCATTCTTCTCAATTACTTCATTTTTGAAACTGATTGACGTGCCTTATAAATTGTGCAGTGTATTATCAGTGTAATCAATTAAGACCTACTTTTAATTACAGACCTAGATTCTGTTACGCAATTTAGAAAAATAATTTTGATGTTTTATGATAACTAGAAAGTTTATTTACATGTTAACTCACTGCTACTCTTTCATCTCAAAAAGTGCTTTTTGATCTGAAATTATTATCGGTATTTTACTTAGGTCTAGGTGTAGCTGGTGCATGTTTACTATCACCATGAATTACATGTACATCAAAATATGTCATCACATAAGCGGTTGTCAAGTGGGCACTACATTTACAGATTTCATTTCATATTGATTAATAGATATATTAAAATGAAAGTATTATTGAAATTTAACAAAATAAAGCAATAGTGAATTCATTTTATCTATCTAGCCTACATACTGTCTCCACAAGCAAAGTTGGAATTATTTACTTTTACTATTGACTAATATGATAATATAATATATGATTAAATGTTTAATATGATTTAAAATGTTTAACTTAACCCTTCAAGCTTTTTATTTGCAAACTGAATAGACTTGTAAGACATTCTTTGGCTATTCATTACACCGTTTAGATAACACCTTTTTTAGCATTACACAGTTTCAGATCCTCCAAAATCTGCGAGATTTCTTTCCAAACAATTATATGTCTCTGTATTATTTCTGACAAATGTGTCTATTTGGCACAGTTGCCAATAATTGCTTTTAGAATAATCATCATCAATTTCATGAATCCAGTCTTAGCAACGAAAGATGAATGTCATTCTCTAATTCTGGTGAGCTTGAGACTTTTATTGATCATGTGTCAACTTTAGCGGATTTTCTTGTAATTGTAGAATAATTTATGAATGAATTTCACATACACCGAAAATGTACTTGTTGAAATCATATCTTCAGCAAACAAAACCCATCGCGATGAAATCTCAAAACAACCATTTGGAGTTCGACTCCAGAACACATGACAATCATAACAAGGTGAGTGCATATTTCCTAACTTGGTAATTCTTATTTGTAGTCTGTGCCATGGGGTTTCACTAAGGCCAAGCCAATTGAGTCGGTGACCACCAGTGAAATCCAAGTCAAGCATGTAGTTAAAACAACAATATGTAGTAAGTGTAATAAAAAGCTTTGGTAAAATGAAGGCAAATTTATGCAACTTTGTTAAAATATCATCAAAGAACAGATACTGCTCACCGTGTTTCACAAATATGCACGGATGCGCTAATGGCTTTTGAATTATATTTTGACAATATTTTTTCATACGTTTCTGATAAAACTAACTATTAACCATTTGGAGACAAGGACGAAAGATAGTTAGTTTCATCAGAAACTTCAGGCAAAATGATGATAAAAATGCCTAAAAGAGAGTGTAATATTTCTCTCAAGTTGCATGGATTTAACTCTATTTGGCCACGGCTTTTCATTACACTCACTAGTTATTGTTCCTCGAGCCGCGTGCTTGACTTTAGATTGATGGTCGGCAAATTGGTGGTCACCGACTCACTGGCCAACTATGAGCCAACGCTAGGTCGATGGTCGGCAAATTGGTGGTCACAGACATACTGGCCAACTGTGAGCCGACGTCGGTTTTGGATCGCAATGCGACCATTCGCAAACCGTCGGCATATCAGCGACTCACTGGCCAACTGTCTACCAACGTCGGCAGAAAGTCGACTTGGCCGATCGTGCGACCTCGAGCCGATGTCGCCTTTACCACAGGGTAGCTATGCACTAGTAAAACGATTGAAATTAAATTAATGCAAAGATTCAAGCAAAAGTTCAGTGATACAGTTCATGCACTGAAATTCTTTTAATCAGCATTTATTGCTATTATAGATGATCAAATCTATATTTTTCATTTCTAATTGACTGACAGCTCTTATGCTATATCCCTTTGCGTGCCGCTTTGGAATCAATTCCATGTATTTTTGAATTTCAAAAAATAAATGATTGAAAAATCGCTCCTTTGGTTATAGTAATACAAATTGTTGTGCTTAAGATAAAATCTCAACATGTTTCATCCTGTGTACAGTGTCAATGGTGTTGGCGCAGGGATCGCAATTTTACGGCTTTTCCGTTTTTCACGAAATTTGTCTAATGTAAATATTTCAAATTTATGCATTCAAGCCCCGGTTTTTCCCGATTCTGTGTTTTTTTCTTAGGTGAATTGCGATCCGTGTGCTGGCAGTTGTTAGAGAATTGTACAAATTTTGCCATATATTGCTGTGTAGTGGCAACTCATCAGATCAGTTCATGACGGCGGTTTAGTTATAGCTTGATTAACTTAATACCCAAAACACCATAGCGTCGTCATTTACTGATGCTGACAATGATAAATTTGAATTCTCTGTCAACCGCTAGCACCATTGACACTGCACACAGGACGAAACATGTCGGGATTTTATCTCAAGTGCATCCATTTAAATTACTTGTCGTAATCAAAGAAGCAACATTTTTCAGTCATTTATTTTTTGAAATTCCAAATGAATGAAGAATCTCCCTCACTGACAAACGTTGACGTTCCATGTCTGAACGAGCGACGGCTTTTGTCCAAATTTTCGAAATATGATGTCGTCATTAAATAAATGAACCGTATTTATACTCGGAGGCACATTAGGCACGAAGCCTTTCATCAATGTTGCCAAGTTGTCATTTATCCCACTCTGACTTTCTGAGAGCTGAGTATTTAGCAAGAATGCAGAGTGTACCTGTTTTAAAAGTCTTAGGTTTGGATCCGACCAAAGTTTGAATCAAGGTCACCCGGACACAGAGCAAACACTCCACCGCAAGGCCAAAGCGACGGTGTCATGTCAGAATGAACATTTAAAGAATATCATGTAATATTTTGGTAAATTTTTTGAGCAGAATTATTTAAGGCAGCTGGCATTTGGAAGAATGCTGTAGGCCTTCATGTATATCATGAAGCACAAGATATATGTTAGATGCAAGTATATGCAATCTAAGAGTGAGTCCATATATCGTAAGCTATATAGACCTCATCATGGTTCAACTGTCTTTTCAGATTAGGGTTCTACCGGTACTTTTTTAATGTGCAAAGCCTCCATCATATATAAATCGAAGCTATTAAAGGCTTTGGCTAGGATACTGAACACCTCAGAATTCCAGCTACACTGGCAGTTTAATCAATGGTTAGAGATAGCTGAAATTATCTGCAGACAATTTAATCTGACCATAAATTGAGATATATTCCTGAAAATAAGAAAATCTTAGCTCAAGTCTCTAACAAACAGTTTTGTTTCAAATATTATTAAGGCAGTGTTCATAAAAACACAATCTTAACAGACAGCATGGTGCATTCTTTAGTTGTAGATGTATTCAACTGTTGTAAATGTCTCACTATGTCACATGATTCTAGCTGCATCTTGTAATTTCCTATTTTCATTTATTCACCTTGCTTGAAGAAATGTTTGAATTGAATAGTAGATGATAACTAAGCTGTTAGAAAGCCTCATTCCGATGCTTCCTAGTCTATAGGAAAGTCTATCTATGAAGGACTTTCAGTAATATCATAGTCATTCATCAATACTTATCAGAGATTTCAATAATTGATTGCAATTTAATTGAACAAGGAAATCAATTGATTGAAATTGAAAAATATATCGATCAATTAATTGGAATGGAAATTGTGAACCAATTGAAGTTGGAAAATGTATCAATCAAATGATTGTAGTTGGAATTGTGAGCGAATCAATATTGAAAATGGAACCCAAAATTCGAACAGTTTCTACAACTTGAAAGCATTAATTATAAATTTACTTGATCCAAGATTTATTAAACTATATACACGTTACACAGCAATAAACATTCTCTTATATTTTTTAATACTGCTTAGTCAGACCAGTCAGACAAGCAATAATTTCCTTAGATAGCTCTCATGCCTTTGGCATATAGTTTATGCAAGCGTTCGTGATTCTCTCCATTGTTTTTATCAGTGACGATTGAGTAGAGAAATTTCGCCTGCATTTTAGAGCTGCTTGGTCTACTCTGGTTGAAACAAACATGAATTTAATTGTGGCTACTCATGAATCTTAACGTTGTTACGGCTTGCCAACCTGAAATGCTTACTATAATTGTAAATTGTGAAAAGTAAAATACTGCAGAGGGGAAATTAGATATTCAATCTATTAATTAAATCAATTAATTGAAATTCTTTATTCTAGCCAATTAATTAATTGAAATTGGTGTATCAACCAATCAATCAATCAATTGGCTCCAATTAATTAAAAAGTAATTGGGGTCAATTAATTTTTACAATCCTTGATGTTGATGTGTGTACATGACTTACATTCAATCGTGTGGGATTTTGCCATCTTCATTTATGAATAACAATTGCAAATAAAAGACTAGTATATTTTTACATGCTCTTCTCTATTTTCAGGAATTAATACATATTGGTGGAAAATCTTCAGCCCCTCCGGAACTTCGTTAAATGGGGTCATTCTTGATACTGATGGCGCCAATATACGGGCATTCCTACGAAGACCGTCTACGAATTAATCCTTAGAATTCCAACCCCTCAACGTCTTCGACTTGATATCTTCGACTGACTCTCTGTGATTCCGGTACTTTCTTCAACTTCTGGACTTGCGGTTGTGACTTGAAGCGTTTTCAAAATTTTTAAGGGTTCAGTCTCGTGAACATCTTTTCTCCCAGAGAGTCATTGTCGATTGGAATTTACTACCCCATTATGTTTGATCGTCATCCCTACTGGACTTCAAGACAAACATGTTCAATGTTTTCATGCTGCAAAACTAATTTTGTGACATTTCTATTATCTGTATAAGATGCACGTTACAATTAGTTTGTTCATCCATTCGTTGTCAATCGCCTTAGCTTTGTTTTTTATGTACCTATGGTAGCAATATAAATACTCAATCATTATGAGGGACTCTGCAGACAATTGACGGCCTTGTGCCCCAAGCATTCCCTCGAATATTGTCCAAACTATTTTTCGTGTTGATTTGAATGATTTGAAATGCAACTAAAAACTGTGAGCTTCAAATCTTTATTGTACATTTCTATAAAGCATATTTTGACTTGTCACTTTAAAACTTCGTTGTAATAAAACAGTTTTCAAGAATTTCCGTGAGAAAGTTTTCCCTGACATTGACTGATTTGTTAAGAATTTTGCTGCAACAAATTTTTTTTAACTTACTGAATGCCTTTCACTGTATGTTTTTTTACTCGCTCTGTTTCTGACGACACGCTTTGTAAACGTAGAGCAAAATTTCTGAACGTTTTGATCTTTATATAGCCGGCAGATATCCTGGAGTTTTGCTAAGTATACTCGGTATAATCGTGCTATGGAAATTATTCAGACTTTTCGAGAAACATGTTTTACAGTTTTAAATGCTTATGAAATCTGATGGTCCTTTTATATACATCGATGTTGAATTGCATGGATTCTCAAAAAATAGTTCCCTTTGTGCATTCTAGAAATCCAATTTTTTGCTTCTTATTCATTTGAAATTTAATATAGGCTATGCATGATCGAATTATAGAAACTATTTTTCTTTCTTTTAATTCAGAATGATTAACGGAAGAGCATTTTAGGATATAGTACTAAATAAGGGTAGGGATTTTACTACTGATACCAGGAGCATATAGAGGCTGTATATCGCGAAGAGAAAAGTTAGGCACCAATGGGCACGAACGTAGGCGCCAAGGCTTCGTGCTCACTCGTGACCGTTCGTGCCTTGTGTTGGTTAGAATTGATGCCTATAAGTTTCGTGCCTTACAATTTACAGTGCGTGGTAATTTCCTCAAAACCTCAAAAATTTGCATATGTCACATTTGGTCAAAATATCCAACATGTATCCTCCTTTATTTTTTATTTATTTTAACAACCCCTTTCTCCCATATAAATGGGGTAGGGGGGATTCATGGAAACAAGATAAAAAGGAGACAGTTCATATACATCATAAAATTCATGGAAACACAAACTAGCTACAGTCCACAAACCATCAGGGTAACACCACATGAAACGATATCAGGAAACACAGGCAAGTAAAACGTCAGCCACTCCATACATCAACCACCTTGTGCACAGTTCTCCGCCATACGACTCTGTCTTCTGCGTCGCTTCTCCAACTTCTCCAATCTTCCTCTGCCTTCTGGAAATCTCTTTTGACACAGTCACTCCAACGAATTCTCGGTCTTCCTCTTCTTCGCACACTCATTTCTTGCTCCATTCGCCTGGGTAGCCTCTGCTCATTCATTCTTGCCGCATGTCCGGCCCAAGATAGTCTCTTTCCCACAATCTTCTGAGTCATCGTTCGTTTCAGTCCGACTTCGAGTCTCATTTCTGCAAGTTTTCTTCTGTCAACCAACTTCACTCCACACAACTTCCTCAGCCAATTGTTCTCGCACACTTGCAGTCTATCTTGCTGATCTTTGGTGAGCGCCATTGTTTCCAGACCATATGTGACTGCTGGAATTACACACATCTCTAACACTTTCCGTCTGATATCTTTGCTGATCCTTCTGTCTCCCAACACTCCTGCCACTTTCTGATAGGCTCCGACCCCTGCTCTAATTCTCCTATTCACTTCCATTTCGCTCCGCCCATCTTCCGCTACCACACCTCCCAAGTACTTGAAACCCTCTGTCTGCTTTAGCTGAATTCCTTGCACCCCAACACTTATGTCCTTTGGCTCCTTTCCGACCCAGATTACTTCCGTCTTATCCAAATTGATGCGCAGACCATGCCTTTGGAAATTCTGCGCCCACTTTTCCAGTTGATCTTGTAGCTCCACCTCGTCTTTCGTTATCACAGCTAGATCGTCAGCATACATTATCTTGTTCATTGCATCAAGTTCTTCGCTTTTCCTTGACAACAATTCCATAATCAGAATGAACAAAAATGGACTTAAAGCACTTCCTTGTCTGAGCCCTGTTTTTATTTGGAAATCTTCGCTGACGCTATCTCCAACTATCACTGCCGCTCTGGTTCTTTCGTACATCTTTTCGATAAGTATCACCTCTTTCTCTCCAGCATTTAACCATCTCAGGGTTGCCACCACTGGGGGTCTAGGGACGCTGTCATAAGCTTTCTCTAAATCTACTAATCCTATCGCTATGTTTTCTTCTCTTTCAATCGTCTTCTCCATCTTCTGTCTCACCGCAAACATACCATCCGATGTACTCCTACTTTTTCTGAAACCTTGCTGCTCCTCTCCAATTTCGTGTTCCACTTGTGATCTCAGCCTTCCGTCAATATTATGCGCTCCAACAATTTCATCACTTGACTTAGAATAGTGATTCCTTTGTATTTCTCAGGGTCCTGTCGACTTCCTTTTCCTTTCCAAATGGGGACAATCAAACCCAGCCTCCAGTCCTCTGGTTCATTTAATAAAATCGAAAGTGTATACACATTGAGGATTTAATAAATGCGGAGTTACCACTCTACCTAATACACTTACTCTATGCATAAAGCTCATGTCAATTTACTTCGCGAGTTTTACAGCATGATAATCGTCCGCTGGAAAACGGTCCGAACTTTGACAAAAGACAAAAAATGTTCTCGAAACTGCATTGATATACTTTGTAGTACTTTTGTCTTTCCTTGTAAATGCTGTTCTGCTGAACAACCTCGAATTTCCTATTAGATGTGATAATAAAGCAATTTGTGTGACGGACGTCGATATTAGAGGCATAATTACGTAGCTCAAATATTGATCTTCGTTACACAGTCAGAAAAACGAATTTAGTTTCCTTGTTTGCTTATTGTCAAAGATCGGCGAGAATAATTAGCATTGCCTGAGACAGATCATTTTGCCGTAAGATTTTGTCTAACACAATGTTGGAAACTTACTCCGCAACTCAGTTTCTGCTTAGTTTGTTATTTGACTCTCCCATGCTCATGAGAAATTTCCAGACAATACTCGATTGTATTTCTTCGACAGAAAAACAACCCTTTGAAAATTTTAGAATTATCACCGGATTTGTAACATAGCACAGTCAACAAGAACATAATGAGCCATTATGATCGTTTGTTGATAATTCGTCGGACTTGGTTCATTTTCAATGACTACTACGCATCAATTAATGAACGCTTAAAACCAAGCAACTAAAATAAGAACAATACGCATTTCCCTTTTTTAAGCAGCTTTCAACTTCGGGCATCAATACATAAAACGTGTAATGTGTCGTATTGGTTAATCATTTCACCCTTGCACGAGGATGAGCATGCTTCAAGTAAATAATATGCATGTAAACTATATAGCCTACAACTTTCAATTTTCAAAATATTTTCAATAAACCACGAGTTCATTATAATCGTCGTAGCCTATAGGTTGATGGGTTCCTATATGATAACTAACCGGAAATTAACGGTAACTCTCCGATTACTATTCAATAATTGCATGCACGAATTTTAATCATCAGTTTGCTGTATATACGTGATTAAGTTTTGAAAAAAGTAAAACTTGAGAAAATGCTTCTCCAATACATTTAATTATATTGTACGAGCACCAACAGCTACGATTTACTTCTATCATAACTTATAGTTGCTTCCATCAGGAAGAAACAATTCGGTTGGATGGATGCAATATGATTCAAATTCACGGGATACAAGATCATGAAGGCTATGTGAATGTAATAAAACCAAGAGCTGTAAGGATGAAAATTCACAGAAACAGTGGAAAAATATATGAAGGTAAAAATGCTCATAGAGGGCAAATAGACAAGAGGTCGAATGATGTCTCCATGCGCATTGCTTCTCTGTCACTACCATGAAAAATGGCGTGCCAGCTGGGGATTGAAGCAAGTCCTCAAACGTTTAGCGCGGCCTGAAGATCACCAAGTAGCAAAGCTGACTCTACACGATCGTGCAAGGTTCATTGCAAGGCTTTCTGTGTGCATTGTGAAGCAATCTTTCTGATTTGTCTTTATAACAATGGCAACTGCTTCCAGGCATGACCCGCAGACATCGGAGAATTGACTTTACAATTCAATGCCTAGGCCTAAGTCTTTCACGTGATGGAAGCGATATTTCTATGCGCATTGCCCCTGTCAACTCACCACCACGAAAAATGGATTGTCGGATGGGAACTGTCCCGTTCGAGGACTGGATTCGACAGCATAATTTCTCTTTGTGAGTCACACATAAATTTTTCATATATCAAACATTTTTAATTAATTGCCTGTCTCGTCATAAATACATTGGAAAGGAAGCACCTTTAGACATTTCCAAAAAATATAGTTTTAACGTAGCTGTAGACGTTTGATGTGTAACAGCAAGCATTCACTCCACGGGATTAATTGACTTTCTCAAACAAGTAATGAATTATCAAATTCATCTAAATTTCAAAATTCACTCAATCTAGCTGACAAACCTATGGTCTTCTTTCTGAGATGCATGCTAAATCTGAGATTTCTAATGTTGGGCTCTGTTTGAATAATGGCAGTTAATTCAAGATGCGTTTATCAGCAGAAGAAGACGGAAAACATAAAAAAAGATGTGATTCATTTGTTCTCAACGAAGCATTTTCTTTCATATAGTATGAAATTGCAGAAATACGCATGCTTAATGATTATCACAAACAGTATGCGAATCTTAGATATGGAAAAAGCTCTGTGAGTTACTTCTTGATTTTCGATTTGTGTCTTCTTTTTGTGGTCGTCGGGAGCATGTAAGATTATAGAACCAAGCCATTGCGCATTTCTTTTTTGGAAAACTATTTCCTTAACCACTGAAATCTTTTACAACTTATTCCAATTTTTTTGATAATTCATAAATATGCTCCATAGCCACCATATTGATCAGGATTTATTGCACGAGGCTTTTCGTCCAATCTCAAATTGAGATGACTTTATAGATAGAAATATCTCACATTCAAAACCCAAAATATCTTTAATTAAGCATCCCATCATTCAATGTTGCGTAACGCGTGAATAGAAAATTGCACGAGGATAAGATTATAATTCAAACTTACAGTACATATAGATACCAGTACCAGTACCAGTACGTTGTAATAACAATCACTAGTGAGTCATCATGTAAATATTCCTATTTTTATTGATACCAAATCAAATATCGAAATGAAACTTTTTATTGGTACGAAGTGTCAAAACATATCTCCTCACAGAGCTCTACCGCTCTCAAGTCTATATCAATGACCGTCGTATGAATTATCGTATTTCAGATTATCATGTATCGAATGAGAAATGAGATGCATCGAACACATGATGCGAAAGTGGATTGAACGGCTAAATACTTAAGATATGACGCATGCATATTATCAAGATATTTTGATCAATTACATATCTCGAAAATATCTAGGCTCTGATCAATCTTTACCCGAGATTTACCATTCTAATCTCTACCAGAGGATATTTTCCACGAAAGACCAACAAAATCAAACGAAGCAAACAAAACGAAGGTCAGCTGGCAGTGCAAGAAAATGTTCAAGATGAAAAAGTTCCCTCTGAACCAGACTTCCTCAATAGCCGTATCTCTGAAATCAAGGTCACACATCATTGGGTATCGTCAGACATAGCGACAGAGAATCGAGCATACACAATTGTACTCAAACAACTTCTCTCCACCAACCAACATCTATAAGCAGACAGCTGTATGTAGTAGTATGTAGAAGTGTGAATTCCGCCTCTTTTCGAAACTGTATGAGGCTTGTAAAAGTCAATGGTGTTGCATATTTTGACTGTGTGCATCCATCACCCCTTTCAGTGACACTGAATCAATCATTTTTCATGAAAGATAAGAATACGAATAAATGAAGGTTACTGCATTTGAGATTGTCAAATCTATCATGGGTCAAATTGGTTGGAAGTGGTCAACGATGTCTGACCCATGACCCACCAACTTTTCGGAAAAGCATGACCCATCGACCCACGCGATTTTGTGACCCACCTGACCCATGACCCACGACCCATTTCCAACTGTGCATGTAAGTGCAAGTGGCATGATTGCTATAGCAATCAGTTTATAGTTTAGTCAACTATAGTTTAGTCCTGTAATTGAAAGAATCCAGATCTTGTGCTCAAAATTTTGGTGTGAGAATTGGCCAAAGCGCTTGTGTTAAATTAACCCATTAACGCACACTAGCAGAAAAATTACGGATAAATCATTTTTCTGGTTGGATATGTAATGTAAGACCCCTACTTATGTCAAATATCAATTTTGGTCTCGTATTGAGGTCTATGAGCTTCAAAACAGCATGGGTGCTACAACACCCATTGTGCGTTGGTGTGAACAAAATGCCTGTTTTATGAAAAAATTATCTATTCTTCAAAGTCTTCTATTGGTTGAAACTGTTCAAGCAATCTTTCGGATGAAGATGGGCATTGCAAGTGACACAAATAAACGATGTTTTCGATTGACATTTCTTGCACCGTTTTTGTTTCTCTTCGTATCTGACAATGTGTTTTGTTTTTGCTTCCGGTTGACTCTTAATGTAGTCGTCTTCATTTTCTCATTCTGAAGAGGTAGTTTCTCAGCGACTGTTGTTCTGAAATTGTGGAGGGTCAATTTATTGCCGTTCAGCTTGCACAGGATCCAACTATTCACTATTCACCACAGCAACATCTATGAGATGCATAAATAGTTGGAAGTACCACTTTTTTCTCTCACACCAGTTCGGCATGGGATAATTAGCGTCCATCAAATCCACCCCTCCCACTGTTGCATTGTAGTGGGGAACAGCTGCCGGTCTGTTTACGTTCATTCGTTGCTTATTGTCCGTCCACGTTGTAACTTTGATATTGGCAAGATCATTGCATTTGAAACTTTCAGAATAACCTCTATTATGAGCTGTCAAATGGATTTGATGTTATTCTATTTTTCCTGATCGTTCCTGTCGCACAAAAGCCGAAATCTTCCTTTATTCGATTTAGTAGAACGAGTGATGTGAAACAATTGTCCATTGTTGCACTCACATTTGAAGGATTCAGAGTCTCTATTTCTTTCAGTTTCTTGCAGAAGAAATATACAACATTTGAGCTAGTACCCAAATCGTACTCATCTGTCTTTTTCTCAGCTCGTCCGGGATACGACTCTAATTGACAAGCGTAACCAAAGGTAGTACATAGTGCCCATACTTTGAAGCCAAATCTTACGGGTTTTCCACGTATGAACTGCTTGCAACTTTGCCACCCGTAGTACGGGACCATGCCCTCATCTACAGAAAATGAATGGATTTTCTGCATATGATTCATAAACTTGCGGTTGAGCATTGTGAGAAGTAAACGGATTTTCATGAACTTAATCTGCATTCGGCTTCGTCAGTGGATCTAAAAAGTGCAAACTGGGGAATATTTTTTCGAAACTATTCAAACTAATCGCTTGTGATATAGCTTGATTGACTCTGATAGGCGAGTGCTCCAATAATCTCGTCGATTTGATGGAGACATAATCCCAGAAGCAATGATCACACCAAACACGGCTTCCAATTCATCCATGGTAAACCTATTTCTATGTACATACGACTGTCACGATGGATAAAGGAAAATAATTCGTCATCGAAGAAAAGTTTGAAATATTCCATAGGGTTTGAACTATCAAATAGTAACTCAGTAATGCCTCTTAACTGAGTTAGGCCTAAGTTGGTACCGCAAGCGTCGTCTCCGCCACCACTTTCAGCGTCTGAGTTATCTCCATCGTTGGGAGGAGCGATGATGATGTCAACCGGTTCATCTATCGCGGCAATCTTGTCGAAGGTGTCATTGGGAGCTAGCCTGAAATTTAAAAAATGAAAACTATTATTAGATAATAGAACAACAATGTTGGTAATCAACAGACAAAACAGTAGCATTAATGGTATCTGGAAAACGTATTAAAATCATGGAGAACGCTCCTTGAAAGGAAAAATTCACAGAGTTGTGGGGTAGAGGGTTAGCTTCACGTCATGAAGGTAGTTGGTTCGACTCCTCATGGAGGATAAACTTTTTATGAGTAGTGAAATGTACAATTACATAACATCAACATACAGCAATTACTATAGGCTTTTGAAACAGATTCAGACCAGACAAATCAACATTCCTACAGTTCAAAGAAGCATACAGATTTTATAAATAACTTGATACACGTTATATAATTCTGTAATCGTTAGTATAACCATGCGTTCAACCGACGTCCTAATTGATTAGAATAGTGTGCAATTGATGATAAATTAATTACCGATAATGTGATATTCGTAAGCTAATGATATTTAGAGCATCATACTTAAGTCAACATACAATGGCTTTACGATGGAAAAGTTCACACGAACGCACAATGGGTGTTAAAACACCTATACAACTTTGTGGATCAATAACTACAATACTAGATTATTCAGAAACTTCTAACTACTATACGTATCTAATAGTCTATCATCAAATATTCTTAATCCGAGAGAACAAATTTTAACTCACTTTTCTAATGCCTCTATCATTGCTTTTCTTTTCATTTTCGCCACAAATGACAAATCACGCACCATTCATCCATTTCTAGTTTTGGAATATACATAGGGGACTCAAATGAAAGCTCGTGTCAAGGGCTTTCATCTGGCACTTCCAGTTTTTCAGTGCAATTAAATAATAAATAAATAATACATCAGTTTTCGTACATAGTTGCGCGTGAATGTGATAATATATTGAATCGAAAAGTATGAAGCTAAAGGTTTATTTTTATTCTTGCAAGTGGACTCATTTGCCAGCTGGAAATTCTGAAATAATCTCTACGTTTGAGTTCGTTGAATGGTATATGTATGAAGGATAATCATACGATTTCTGAAATTCGCAAGAAAATTAAGAACACTAAACTATAGGGTGCGGAAGGTGAGTGATGTCTACATACCAGATAAAGAGGACTAGTCTCTTAATAGTGCACAACAACGAAATCTTGAGCTTTTATATGGATATTATGAAGATGTCCATTGTCAATTTTGTGCATGAGGATCCCTTTGATTTCTGCCCACACGTGGACGTAGTTCTCAAAAATTCAAAAGAGTCTCAATTTGGACCCATTCATTATTAGGCCAACTTTCAAATGAGGTTCAATCTCTTAAATATGTAGCAAGAAGTTATGTGTAGATGAGTGACTTTCATGTCCTCGGAGCCGCAAGTCCCACAAATTGCCGGCAGTTCATAAGAATAAGCAAATCATGAAAACTTAGTGTTAAATTTTTTCTTCAAAATTAAGCAACATGAGATAAAAGTTACATAATTGAATTTGCTTTTCCAACAGAACTGTCTTCAAGAACGTTCTTTGCAATTGACCTGACCTGCCAGGTAAAGTTGTGTGTAGGCATATCTATCTGAAGCAGTCTTCCATTTACCTTGCAATTTTTAATGTGTCAACGACTTAGAAATAATTATGCAGCTGTAATGAGCAGAGCAATCAATGCAACTCATAATCACGAAATAGAGAGTAAATGCACCGTTTCGAAGTGCAGCAGAAAATATACAAAGGATTTAGAGAGATGGGAGGGCCTTATAATAATAATAATAATAAAATCTTTATTTTAAGAGGATGACACTGGCAGCAATAGCTAATTTACAATGGTCCTCTAGCATACAGAAAAACATGATTAGGTAGATAAAAGAGAATGAACATCAATTAGAAGTTTTTGAAGAAATCACATATATAGTTTCACTTAAATTTCAAAACACTGTCAGCCTCTCGGACACAACGATTGCAGGAATTATAGAGTTCTGCATTTCGAACCACAAGTGTCATCTTTCTTAGTTTGGTTCTAACTTTGGGAATACACAGGTCTCCTTGTGTTACAGATTGTGTCTTTTTCTCTTGTTCCTTGCGTAAAAATATGCGTTGTAAATAAGTTGGTGCTAACCGATTTAGGGCTTTATACACAAGTAGAGTCTGCCTAAAGTCGACTCGAGTGCGCATGGGCACAATGTGCATTTCTTTGAATAAAGGTTTGGAGCTTTCACGTTTTGGGCGATCAAGCACAGCTCTGATTGCAAGCTTTTGGAGTTTCTCAATTCTCGTTATGTGACAGGAAACACCCCACACCGATAAACAAAAGTCATAGCAAGATTGTATGTAGGCCATGAAGAAGATTCTCCACACACGAATTGGTAAGAATTGCTTTATCCTTCTCAACAAGGCAACATAGCTGCTCACACGCCGAGCAACATATTGAACGTGCTCATTCCATGTCAGATCTTGGTCGACTATAACTCCAAGGACTTAGTGCTTGTCAGTCAAAGATATTCTTTGGGAGAATGTGGTTATCTCATCCTTACTGAGTCGCCGCCGTTTTTGCCGAGTTTTAATAAGCATGCCCTTTGTCTTCTCCACGTTCAGTGCCATACAGTTTCCCTTACACCAGGACTCCGCCTCATTGACTTGAGTATCAACATTGCCCTTCACATCATCTAGGCATTTTCCGGTGGTAGTTACCAGACTTGACATCAATACCGGTTAACCATATTGCACTGACCTAATGGAGCGCATCTCAATTTTCGAATGCAATATAGCAATATTAGTAATGCATATCCAAACATATAATCTGCGAGCTGCTTTGAAAAAGCTGAGAAATTAAATATTGAGGTAGCACACTGTAAACCGTAGACCGACAATCATCCTACAAAATTACTGACAAAATCAACCGAAGATTGTCACCTCAAATACCCTGCGATATCCGACGAATTTGTAGTTTCTCCACTGACATCGAAACAGATGCTTTGTATGCAAATTAACTAAACAACAACTGTTGAATATTGATTGATTTTTTCGATTAGTGATTGCTTGACTTTTGGGCAATCTGTATTATTGTGTGGCAAAACCATGATTTATTTTGACATAATTTAATTAATTACCTACATTTTTGATAAAATTAAAGCTATAATTCATTGCTATTAATTTTGTCGCTTTTTGTCAGATATTGTAGGTGTTCAGTGGCAATCATCCTACAAGAACTAACAATGACCGACAAAATAGATGTCTGTCAATTGTCAGTCAACGGTTTACAGTGAAGCTATAATTTTAGATTTTGTCAGTAATTCCACTTTAATTCTAATTTAAGTTTTGCGTAAATTTATCAATGGCGCCAAATGTTCTGTCGAAAACATCCAACATGAAATACTTTAGAATAAAATGGAAATTTTTTATTTCCATAAATAGAATTCACTGATAACAGAAGTTGGACATAAATTGAAATCAAACTGGAAAATCAACTTTATTATACTTTCGTGATATCTGCATCAGATTTATGAGGAATAGTTTCTCAGATATTGGAAGCAAGTCTCATTACCCGCCAGGCCTTATTCATCTGCCGACCTCCCGTTCCTTACACTGATGCCAGGGTTTCTATAGCAGCAAATTTATTTCAACAAATCTACTAGTATATAATGATTTGAAAAATTAAGGATTTTGGTGGGAGGTTTCGAAATTTTATTTTCATTTTTGACACAAAGTGTTATAAAGTTCAATGTAGGCGTACATGAATCTTGATACTTCAGCAACTAACTCCCCATTAAATTTATAAATAAAAAGAACCACGAAATTCATAAAGATCTATTAGCACGAGGCCTTTCGTCCAATCTCAACGGGTGCTAACTTTGAACAGAAACAAATCTTTAGATGCAAACTTAGATATAAAATTTTGAATCACTCATAACAGATATTTAGGCAAATATAGAGATATCCTTATACATGAACATAATAGAAATCAAAGCATAGCAATACTGAAAGACAGAAACAATACAACCTAGTACTCATAGAAAGCATAAAAAATGAAAAAAGAAGAAATATACCACGGAAGGAAAACACTAGCTATAAATTCCTTTTGAGCAGAAAGATTTGGACTCCTTCGTTTGATGATGAGAGTCTCTATAATTGAATGGATGTCATACCGCGCACTTGTATATCACAGAAAACCTTCTTCTGGCATCAGTCGAGGAAGCATCACAAATTTGGAGATGTCGAGTAACACTGCTGGATGGAATATTTGTCGATCTTGGGGGGCACTTCTGATGTTTATCAAGCCATTTTGGGACGTGTTCTGACACTCTCTCTCCAAGACATCTTGTCGTCCTCCCAATATACCTGCATCCACAAGTACAGTCAAATTGATAAATTACGTTTGAGTTTGAGAGGAATGGCAATTTATCCTTAAGAGAGCGAATCGGAATCCGGCGAGATGTGAAGACTATTCTAAGTTCTGCATCTGGAAACAGCTTGAAAGCCTGCCGAAAATTCCTCTTAAATGAACTGGCACTTTTATCACCAATAAATGGAATCCTCATGAATATTTGCTTTTTCTTAGGTCCAAAAAATTTTAGTTTCTCAGGAATGTGTGTGATGGAATGTTTTGCAACAAAGTTTGGTGGATATCCATTTGACATGAGGGTTGACTTTATTGAATTTAATTCATCCTCTAGGGTATCTGTGAGTAATGGGCAAAAGACCGTTCCAGGCCACCATAAAATTCAAAAAAATAGTATCTTTAAAAACGACATAAATTCATGAATTTGAACCCTTTTTCAGGTTTTTAAGACCTAAATACATGAATTTAGTCCATTCAAAAAGTACCATTTTTGAAAAAATGGTACTTTTTAAAAACGACATAAATTCATGAATTTGAACCCTTTTTCAGGTTATGAAGACCTAAATTCACAAATCGGCTAAAGCCAGAGGAGCTTCGCTCCGATTTGGGCGTTTTTAAAAATACCCAATTTTCAAATTTTTCAAAATCTCAAATTTGAGAATTACAATTTTTACCTTGAAAATCATGACCGTTCTAGGACACTAAAAAATTATAAAAGTTGAGAATTTCAAAATTTGAGAATTACAATCGGGCGAAGCCCTAGAACCTTCGGTTCGATTTTCACCCTCGCTTAAATCATGACCGTTCTAGGACACCGAAAAAATCATAAAAGTTGAGAATCTCAAATTTGTGATTATGACATTTTTCATTGCTTAAATCATGACCGTTCCAGGTCATGTAAAACCGGACACCGAAAATCATAAAAGTTGAGAATTTCAAATTCATGAATTTTATCCATTTTTCAGGTTTTTAAAATATATCATGTGACTTGCGGGACATCGGAGATGTCTTCCAGGGCTTCGCCCGTTAAAAATATTTCTTTAAAAATGGAAGAAACAAAAGTGGATGAAACAAAAGTGGAAGAAACCGCAAGAATATATCCTTCGTTATCATATGAACGTAGTTCTACTTTAATGGACATTGAAAAGATTAACATTGAAAAAATGAACAAAGAAAAACACAAAGATAGAGTTAGGTATATGAAAGATAAGGAATCTCAATTATTATTAAGATTAGAGCATTATAAAAAATTAAGAAAGAGATGGACTAAAGTTAAGAATGTAACACAAGGAATTGGCATATTCTTAACAATAAGTTTAGGTGCTTTGACAATTGTTATATCTTCAGGTGTTTTAGTAATTCCAGTAGTTGCTACAGCTTTAACAGGTACGGGTGTTTTTGCAACTTCACTTGTTACAATGTTAGATAAATCTTTAATAACTAAGAAACGAAAATCATTAAAAACTAAGCATTTACATATTAAAGAAGTCTATGATAAACTACATTACTACTTTCAAAGAGTATGTGATGATAATGTTATTACGTTAGATGAGATTGAAAAATTTGATCAAATAGCTAATGAAGTAAATCAAATATTATTTCAATCACAGACAGAAAAAGTTGATGATAAAAATAAAAAGGATGGCAAAATTTCTAGTGATGCTAAAATTTCTAATGAAGAAAATGACAAATTTTTTTTAGAAGAGCTAAAAACTTTAAGCGAAAATTTAAGCAAAACTTTATTGAACAAAACTTTATTAAACAAAACTTAAAACGAGAAAACTTTAAACGAAAAGATGTCAAACAACAAAGCAATAAAAATATAATTTGTTCAGTAAAATGTTTTTGTTGTATTCCAATGTTACCACAAAATTCAAATATTATATTTTAAAAATGGATAAAATTAGAGCTGATAATTTTAAAAGAATAAAACAATTAGAAGAGTTAATAAAACAAAGAAATATTATGAAAGAAAATCATCTTCAACATAGAATGATAAAAGCTGGTATTCAATCTGATATGTTTGAAAAAATGCAGCAAACCGAACAAGTAAAAACTGATTTTGAAAAAACTATGAAACCATTTAAAACTCTTGAAAAAGAACTTACAAATAATGATAAACAAATTGATATAACAGATCCAGAGCACAAAACTATATTAGATGACTATGGATTACTAGAATCAAACATTAATAAGAAATTACCAAAATCTATGCAATTTGAACATTCTATTTCATTTATAGATGGAAAAACAATACCTAGATTTTATCTCGGACAAAAAGAAATATTTCCACAACCTTTTCGAGGTTTAATTTTTTCACCAGATAAATCTCCTTTTAATTTAGATAGAAATTTTGTTAATCTTTTAAGAGGAGCAGATTTAAATAATTATGCTGTAGAAGATCTCATAAAATATAAAGCTATGTTAGACAGAGTTGGTGCAGTAAAATCTCTTAGACGTTATAAACAATTAGAAAATTTATTATCAACGGGAGTTAAAGTAGGGAAAGGTTTATCTGAAAAACAGAAAACTGAAACAACTGTATTTTTACCAGATGATCCACAAGAATTACTAAATAGATTAAATATTTTAATATCTGCAATAAAAGAAGGACATAATTCTAGTTTCAATGAAATTCATGCTATATTGAAAAGACTGTTAGAAAAGAAGATTCTAAATGAAGAGGATTATAAAAGTATAACCGGACATCTCTGATGTCTTCAAGGGCTTCGCCCGTAGCTGAAATATGTTGTTGTTTTACTTTTTTCATAAAAAAATATTTATTTAATTTTTTAAGTTTAAAAATGTGTTCAGCAGATTTAGACAAAATTAATAATCATTTAGAAAATTTGACAGAGATTTTGGGTTCATCAAAATTTAGTACGACGTTAAAAATTATAACAACTACTTCATCACACACTTGTAATTTAGAACCCATTCTACATTTGGAACAAAATAAAAATTATCAAATTGCATTGACTAGTTTCTCTACATTTAACACTATTCAAAACGTTATCAAAGATGTGAATGATCAATTTAGATATTCTACTGATAAAGGCAAAACATGGAAAATACTAACTTTTCTTCCTGGTTCTTACGAAGTTGAAACAATATCAAATGAAATTAAGAGACACTTAGGTATATCATTTAAAGATAAGAAACAATTACATTTTGCAGTTGAACCGGCAGTTAATAAATTTTCTCTTACTTTGGACGAAAATCATCAAGTTGATTTTAATCATGATAGATCATTGTCAAAGCTATTAGGATTTAATAAACAAACCTATAGTCAAGGTTATCATTTAGGTGAGAAGATTCCAAAAATAACTGAAATAAATTCAATTGTTGTACATTGTGACATTATTGAAGGAGGATATATAAATGGTAAATTATCAAATTTAATATTCAGTTTTCCAGCTTTTACTGTACCCATTGGTTATAGATTAAATGTAATTCCACAAACATTAATATATTTTCCTATTACAAGAAAAACTATTAACAACATTGGCATTAGAATCACTGATGAAAAAGGACAAGAAATAAATTTTGGAGGTGAAGAGATTATGATAGATCTTTTGGTTCGGGAGGTATAAACTCCCACGCGAAGCTAGAGAAGTTTAATTTTCGTCTTCTTCTTTAGAAATAAAAATAAAATAAAAATAAATTTTTTTTATTAAAAAATGAGTGAAGTACTACCATTAAATAAAAAAAAACTTAAATTTAATCATCATCCAAATTTATCTAATAAAGTTTTGTCAGTTATTTGTGGAAGATCAGGATGTGGAAAAACGTATCTATTGTTTAAAATTTTGACGACTCCAAATTTTTTGGATTATAACAATCTTATAATTTATACAACAACGGCAGAACAACCCGTCTATCAATTTTTAAAATATGGATTTGAAAATAATCTTAAAAAAACAGCAATTGCTTCATTATTCAAAGAATATGAAAAATCTGAAGATGAAGAAGAAATAAGTTCGTGGTGTGAAGAAGCAGCAAAAAATAATCAGTTAGTAGAATCTAATAAAAATAACCATATAAAGATACAATTAATAGATGATAGTGGTAATATGCAAGATCCTAGTAAACTAGATAAAACAATGAAACATTGTGTAATTTTTGATGATTGTGTTAATGATAGAAATCAGTCAGTTCAGAGAAATTATTTCACAAGAGGTAGACATAATAACTGTAGTGTATTTTATTTAACACAAAGTATGTATTCATTAGACGGAAGTGTTATTAGAAAGAATGCAAATATATTTATACTATTTGAAATAAATGCAAGAAACTTAAGTGATTTGTTAAGAGATTTATGTGTAAGAAATAAAGATGAATTTAAACAATCGTGTAACAATGCTTGGTCAAAAGATTATGGCTTCATTACAATTAATATTGATAAAAAAATTCATGAAAGAGTTATCGAACAATTGTTCTCTGACTAGGCTTCGCCTCGAGGGGCTTCGCACCGACTGAAAGTCGATAGAAAATATTTTCGCGGAGTGATAAAAATGTACAAATACAGTGTTATAATATTTTTTATTTTATGTATATATGAAATTTGTCTATCTTAGAAATTAGAAAATTAAAAAGGTTCAGTAGTTATTCCATCAGGTAAAATTTTTCTTTTATCATCAAATGGATCTAATGCTAATTTATGTTCTTCTTTTAAATACATGTTATGTTTTTTTGAATTAAGTCTATAATTACATGCTGTTTTTATTTCATTATTAAATAATGCATTTTTATAATCTTGAAATGTTATTTGATTAGCCACTGATGCCTTTGAAATTCCTTTCAATGTTTTATGTGTTTTAATATTATTAGTTGTATCATAACAGTAACATTTAGATTTTAAAAATATAGCTTCTGTTATGAAATCTTCATTTCCTTCTAATTCATCTTTTACTTTACATAAATCAGAAGGATGAATGATATCTTTTATTTTATTAATTTCTTCATCAAGTGAAGAATTATACGGTATTGTTAATTCTAAGAAAACAGAATCGGTATCTGTAAAGTGTAATTTATAGTTTTTGCCATAAGCAGGTGCTAAATAATCATATATAAATCTATACATAAATAGTTTAGCTAATTCTAATATAGTGAATCCAATAAAATTAAACTTATCATGTTTTACGCTAATTCGACGTAAGTGTACAGCACATAGTTCATCACTAAATCTAGTAGTTCTTTTATATGTAGGTTTCCTTGTTAAATTTTGAAACCTATCTTTATCATAAACTATTTCAATATTTTGTCTATTACGCACATTTTCTAAAGTCTTACCGTAAAATGCATTATTCATTAATTTGAAGAACACGTTTCCAAAATCATCTTTATTTCTTTTAGCTATTTTACGTTTTTCAATATTGAACTCTATATAATTTTTTAACCACCTAGATTTTTGATAAAATAGTTTTCGATGTATTTTGGTGAGAATCATTCCATGTTCTAAATACCAATCTAGCATTCTTCCTTCAACAACATACTTTCCTTTATTACTTTGTGTTAACATAAGTTTTTTTGTTGGTCTGTATTTCTTAGGAATTAAAGATTTTTGATAATCTGAAAAATCTTCTATATTGGGAATTTTGTTTTCGGGACAGAAAGGAAAATATTTTGTTTTATCTTTTATTTCATCAGTATATACTAAATCAACTTCATATATATAACCATGATTATAATCTCCATCATAGGTTTTTTGATAATCAAGAATGTTACACCATGACATTTCACCTGTTGGTAATTCTTGTATCATGCAAGAAGAATATAAGCTATTAAAATCATAATATAACAAATAGTTTTCTCTCATGATTTCATCAACTGCTGCTTGACTATCTTCATTTGGTATAAGTCTTTCTATATTTTGATTAAACAATTTTATAAACTGATCGCTTTCTTCTGGAGATAAAGGTTTCATTATTCCATAATCATCAGGATTTACTTTTTTATTGTAACACTGTATATAACGATTACCTAAAACTGATGAAACTCCACCTCTAATTCCAGATTCAAAAAATAATAATTTATCATATGTATTTTCTTTATAATGTTTAAGTTTAACATTTGTATGTTTTAATCCTGCTAACCATGTTAAACCTGGTGTAGAATAACAATAACATGGATCTATTCCGTAATATTCTAAACACATGTCACGAAAGTTTTCGAAAAGATCAGCTAGTATTAATACATCTATCTGAAGATATTTCATTGTATAATCATACATTGTTTTACAATTTAACTCTCTCCAATTCTTTTCAGCTTCTGCATAGTCTTCGTCAGATAATTTTGATTGTTTTAATGTTGATTTAAATTTATTTATTGGAGGAAGTTGTTCTTCTTCCATAATTTTATTCACAGAATTAAAATCAGTCTTCGACTGTGAACCACAGGTTTTATCTCCAGTTATACCAGTCTTCGACTGTGAGCCGCAGGCTATATACTCATACGGAAAATATTCCTTTTAAAGGTTTTAAATTATATTTATTTAATATTTTACATTGTTCAGATTTCAAAGTTTTTCCCATAACATCTAATGAATAAGGAGTAAAAAATCTAAATGCATCTAAAATTCTAATACAACCTAATTGCATTGAAAAATATTCTTCTTCTGTTTTACATAGTACATTTATTTGTTGTTGTTGTAATTTTTCAGATGAAAATAAATCTTTCATTACTAGATGGAAATCATATTTAGAACCATTATAGAAATATAAAGGAACAAAGTTATATTTAAATTTATTAGCATTAAGATTACAAGAATTATGTGCTGCACCTCTATATAATCCATTTAGATGATCATGATCTTTTACCTTGACGGCAGAGCCGTCGCTTCGCTTATCAAGATATCTACCTTTGCCATTTTTATAATTTTTTGTAAATTCTCTTCCACAGTAATAACATTTTGTTTCATTAATAAAATTCAATTTTTCTTTTTCTGTTAATGGCATCATCGGTATATTTGTTTCAAGCAATTGTGAAAAATAATTTTGTAATTCTTCTACTTTCTTTGTAAACATTTCTGAACTATCTTCACCATAGTATTGAAAATATTCTGACTTAAATAATTCAGGATAATTTGAATGAATGTACATTCCCTAACATAATGGTTTTTGTTCAAATAAATATTTTTCTTTACTTTGTTCAGATGCACTTTTTTCATAATTAAAAACCGAAGGTTCTAATTGGCCCGTACCATTTTCAGAATTATCATTTTTAGAATCGGGTGAAGCCCTGGAACTTTCCGTTTGATTTTGTGTCATATTAACATTATATGCTTCAAAATCACAATAAATAGTAAAGGGTACTTTATTTTTAAAATACCATTTATTATATTCTAAATAATCATCTTTTGGAAATGTGTTTCTGACTGCTTCGTTTTGTTGACAATTCTCCAAATGTCTATTCATTTCTTCTAAAGTTCTAAAACTTGTCATACATTGAAGACAAGGAAAATTTTTATTATCTGAAGTTTTTGTAAATATAGAAACATCTTTACACAATATAAAATGTCCCTGATAATATAATATATTCGCTTGTGCTGGTTGTTTTGACTGTTCTAGTTTTTCAAATTTATCTTGATATATTTCATGTGTTTCATTAATTTCTTTTGTAATATTAAATGTATTTTGATGATAATTTTGATTTAATATTTGTAGCTGATAAATATATTCTTTATCATATTGTTCTTTATATTGTTGTTGACATTTTTTTAAAGATTCATTTATTTTTTGATTGAACATTTTTTTTGAACATTCATTTAATCGGAGCGAAGCTCCTCTGGCTTTAGCCGATTCTTTATTTTCTTCATTATTTAATTCTTCATTATTTAATTCTTTATTATTTTCTTCATTTAATTTTTGAATTGTTTCTATCTCATTTTGATATTTATGGTGATATTCTTGTAGCAACATTTTTATTTGTTGTTGATAATCTATTTTACATTTTTGTAAACTTTTATTTAAATTTTCTAATTTTTGTTGATATTCTGAAGATAAAGATGAATATTTGTGATTATAATCATCAGTACGTCCTTTATAATTATTATGATTAATCATTATTGGTGATAGTGTTTTAACAAGTTCAAATTTTTCAGTACATATTATATTTCCTTGGTAAAAAATATTATGATGCATGTAATTTCCTCTATCATTATATACTATTTCTGATTGACATAAATTTTTATTATTCAAATAAAATTTTTTTGAATCTGAGTAAAGTGGAATAATTTTACCAATAGAAACATAATTCACATTTAATTCAAAAACATTTACTTCTATTAAATTTTTATTCTTTTTATGAAACTTTATTAACCTATTATAATCATATGGAAATTCATCTAAGCCATCAGAAAGATCAAATTCCTTTATGTATTCTTCTTTATTATAATGACTTAGTCTTTCTTTATGATATTCTGCAGGATGTAAATGTGCTATAATACTCCACAGAAAACAATAATCATCTTCATTTTTTATGTTGATTATTTGTGGTGAACTGAAAGGTAAAGGAACATAACTACCACCAGTATTATTTTTATATTTATCAATTACTATTTTCTTAGATAGTATTTTAACAAATCTCCAACCAGATTCACGTAACTGGGCTTCAATTATACAATTTTCTAATTTAAGTATCATCGATTCAAATATGGGTTGTATATCATTTAAATTATGAATTTCTTGTGAATTTGTAAATGTCCTTGTATTATTTCTTCAGGAATTCCATCAGGTCCATTTTTTGTATAAAGTACTTCTACATTCATATAACATTTGAAAGATTTCTTAAATATATTATAAAAGTTGGTTAGAATATCAGAAAAAGTTTTATCGGTTTCATTATATTCAAAAGACTGATTAAATAAATATTTTATATCTGTTACGGCTTCATCGTTTCGTTCAGCTTCATCAAATTCATCAGTATCGCTAAATAAATATCTTCCATCTGGTACGGGCGAAGCCCTAGAACCTTCGGTTTGTATGGTCTCATCTTCACTATTAAAAACTTTTTTATATTCCGAATGTGAATAATCATCAAACATTTTTTTAACTTTTATATCAGTAGGCAATGTTTCTAGATAGTTTTTATAACTATTTAATTTTAATATATTTCCTTCATCAACTCGTTCTACATTTTGTAAATGCAATTTACTATTTAAATGAGATTGATAACTTCTTTTTGTTTGCAACTTTTTTTTACATAAGACACAATAAAACTTGGTATTTTCCATTTTTTTTATTTTTTTAGAGAAAATTTAAGAAAAAATTTGTGTTTTAATTTTAGATATAAACATTCTAATATCAAGGACTTGAGTGTTATTTTATATTATTATATATTACACGTTCTTTAGTTATTTTTTTCTTTATCACATTAAGTTTTATCACATTAAGTTTTATCATATTAAGTTTTATCTTATTAAGTTTCATCATATAATGTTTTATCAAAAGATAATTTAAATTTATTTTCACTAACTATTGATTCTTCATCATCATAAATTGATTCTTCATCATCATCATAAATTGTTTCTTCATCATCATAAATTACACTTTTTGGTATAGGATGCCTTCCATGATAGGATACCATTCTCTTATTGGAATATCTAATTCTAAATTACATTTCTTATCTGATAATAATATTAATAGAGAAAAATATTGGTCTTTGATCTCTTTTGGAAAATTTAATAACACCACTATAATCTGAATCACTTTTAGTTTTTATTAAAGATGATAAAATTTTAAATTGATTAGATGTAAATCCTAATTTAAATTTTGTAGACCCGACACATAGTTGTCTAACAGTATCTTCAACTATACCATCATTATTATTTTCAATTGTAAGAAAATGAAATTTAGATAAATTTTTATAATTACTAATATTTTTATAATCTTTTTTACCATTTACACCTTTTTCAGATGTTACAGAATCATCATTATTATCATAAGATTCTTTAAGATCGGGCAAAGCCCTAGAACCTTCGGTTCGTTTATTATGATTATGGTCATTGTCAATAGTATAAGGTGTAGTCCACATATAAATTTTCTCTTGTTGAGCTAAACCATTCATATAAGATTTTAACAAATTAATATTTAAGTTTGAATATAATCCTATATACGTATCATCATCATATCTTTGCGGCATTTCTAATGTTTCTTGTTTATAAATTGTGTCTCTATAATAAACTTGACATAATAATTCTTCATTATGTTTTTTACTCTCTATATGAATGTTATATTGATTTTTGATCGTCAACAAATAATCTAATTTTTTCTTTCGAAAAGATTTTAATTTTTTAACTAATTCTTTAATATTGATATAATTAATAATTTTAGTTTCTATCCAATCAGTATTACTAATCGGCAAACTGCTCTGATAAACCCATATACATTATTATGACCTATTATAACCATATTTTCTTTATTTAATTCAACATAAGCTACATCATTATATTTACTAACAATCTCCATAAGTTTAATAAATGGATCCCCCGGAAATAAACAATAATTAGTTTGTATAGAAGGTAAACCTTTGTTGTTC
>CAJQUW010005524.1:0-21719 GCA_907163375.1 Prostheceraeus crozeri
CTGTTGAAACTTTATTTTGACTTGTAAACTGATGAAACTTTATTTCTAACTGGTAAACTTTTGAAGTTTTATTTTTAACTTGTAATTGTTGAAGCTTTAATTTTAACCTGTAAACTGTTGAAACTTTATTTTTAACTTGTAAACGGTTGAAACTTTGTTTTATTTCTATCATAGAAACAGATAGAACTTTATTCTTAACTTGTAAACTGATGAAACTTCATTTTATTTCTAACATATAAACTGTTATAACTCTATTTTGAAGCACATAAACTATTAAAACTCTGTTTCCAACGTGTACACTATTAAAACTTTATTTTCAGCTTGTAAACTGTTCAAACTTTATTTTTTATCTTGCACACTATTTAAACTTTATTTTAAAACTTGTAAACTATTGAAACTTTATTTTTAACTTGCAAACTATTGAAACTTTATTTTATTTCTAACATATAAACAGATAGAACTTTATTCTTAACTTGTAAACTGGTGAAACTTCATTCTATTTCTAACATATAAACAGATAGAACTTTATTCTTAACTTATAAACTTAAAGAGATAGAACTTTATTCGTAACTTGTAAACTGGTGAAACTTCATTCTATTTCTAACATACAAACAGATAAAACTTTATTCTTAACATACACACACTATTGAAACATTAGTTTTAACTTGTAAACTCTTAAAACTTTATTTTTAACTTGTTAACGGTTGAAAATTTGTTTTATTTCTATCATAGAAAGAGATAGAACTTCATTCTTAACTTGTAAACTGGTGAACCTTCATTTTATTTCTAACTTGTAAACTCTTGAAACTTTATTTTGATATACAAACAGCTAAAACTTTATTTCTAACGCATACACCATTGAAACTTAATTTCTAACTTGTAAACTCTTGAAACAGTTATAATTTTATTTTTAACTTGTAGACTGTTGAAACTTTATTTCTAACTGGTAAACTGTTGAAATGATATCTTTCATTTACAAATAGTAGAACACTTTGTCCAACTTGTAAACTAGTAAATCTTGTTCGTCATCGAATCTAACTATTTAAATCTTCATCATGGAAATCAATGTTCCACAGTCGGAGTAAAAAGTTTGAGATGATACACTCCTGGCAAACTAACTCATGAAGTAGCTTTGCTGTGATACATTTCTATCTGTAAACATATGATAATATTAAAGTGAATCTAAAACTTTCAGCTTATTAATTGTTTATCGTTGCATCAACGCTTAAACACGTGAACAGTTATAATTTATCTTTAATTTACACTTAGTCTAACTTGTAAACTAGTAAATCTTGCGATCTTATTTTTACAAACAGTTACACCTTTATTTCTAACATATACACTATTGAAACTTTATTTCTAACTTGTAAACTCTTGAAACTTTATTTTGATATACAAACAGCTAAGACTTTATTTCTAACGCATACACTATTGAAACTTTATTTTATTTCTAACATATAAACAGATAGAACTTTATTCTTAACTTGCCAACTGGTGAAACTTCATTCTATTTCTAACATACAAACAGATAAAGCTTTATTTCTAACACACACACACACTATTGAAACTTTATTTTCAATCTGTAAACTGTTGAAACTATATCTTTCATTTACAAATAGTAGAACGCTTAGTCTAACTTGTAAATCTTATGACACTTCATATGGGTGATGATGGTAGATGAAATAGTGTTAAATAAAATTTAGATAGCTTACACTTCTGATACAGGGATAGCAATCCACTGCAATCCATGTGTAAAGAGCTTGTTAGACTACGGATGGGCTTAAGTGGATGATTTAACCATGTATACTTTATTCATTTGGAAATAGTAGCACGCTTAGTCTAACTTGCAATTCTTATAACATTTCATATGGATGATAATGGTAGATGAAATAGTGTTAGATAAAATTAAGATAGCTTACACTTCTGATACAGGGATAGCAATCGACTGCGATCCATGTGTAAAGAGCTTGTTAGACTACGGAAGAGAGAAGTGTGTTATGTTGCGTGTGGCGCGTGTTGCGTCTCACTCTTAGCTTTCAAACGAGCTATGACACGACAAAATCCGTCCACTGGAAGCCAAAATCGAAGCGAGCTGTCCAGAGGGCGGGGACGTCAGCGAAAATTTTTTCTCTCCGATTGACTTGAAACTCACCATACAGATAGAGAATTTCACGCTGATTCCAAATCTGGCCTCCGTTTTCTCATCCGATGCTTCGTTTGGGCGCTACACACCAAAACGTCCCAAATTCTAACTCTGTTAAAATTTTGAAGAAAAATTTTTTCTCGCCGATTGCCTTGAAACTCACCATACCGATGCAGAATTTTACGCTGAATCCGAATCTGGCAGCCATTTCACCATACACGACAACCTAGACGGTCGCCCACGTCAACCTAGACGGTCGCCCACGTTAACCTGGACGGTCGCCCACGTCAACCAGGCGGTCGGACCAACTCACCCGAGTCTCACACTCTGTCGTTGCAGAGGGGGGAGTCAGCGAACAGTTTGTGAACGTGGACCCACCTGGCCGGCACACCACGACAGACTACAACCTCTGTCGTTCCAGAGGGGGGGAGTCAGATCCGAAGCACCACGGCGGCCGACCACGACACTCTGTCGTTCCAGAGGGGGGGGAGGGCGCGCTGTGTTTATTATGGACCTTTTATTACTACTATTCTATTCCAACTGCAATCGCAAAATTGGGATTCATCAATTACCCTGCGATAAACATGAATCCTATTAATAAGATATGCATGGGTAGAAATTAGTAATGAATTTTTACATTATGTTATTTTCGAAGATACATCGATTTTAGATAAAAACAAAGCAGAAAACAGATTGATGGGAGAATAAGAAATAGGCCTAGAAGAAGAAAAAGAAGAGCTGATAAGGAAGCAGAAGAATGAAAGAAAGATAAATGAGAGAAATGAGGACACAGAGTAGAGGAGGAAGAATGAGAAATCAAGAGAAAGGAGAGGAGGAAAAAGAGAAGTGAGAAGAGATATGAAAGAAGAAGAGAAATGATGAATTGGAACAAGAGAAGAAAATGAAGAGAAGTGGGGAGAAATAGAAGAGGAGGAAGAAAAGAATTGAGTTGAGAGATGAATAGAAATAGGGAGAAAGAGAAGAGGAAAGAAGAAGAGAAATGATGAATTGGAACAAGAGAAGAAAATGAAGAGAAGTGGGGAGAAATAGAAGAGGAGGAAGAAAAGAATTGAGTTGAGAGATGAATAGAAATAGGGAGAAAGAGAAGAGGAAAGAAGAAGAGAAATTAGGCTATGACAGAGAATCATTATCAGAAGAAAAAGTATCAAGAAAAGCGAGGAGAGAGATAAAGTGAGTGAGAGAGCGAGAGTTCGAGAATGGAAATTAAAAAAGATAGTCCCAAAACTTAGTGCAATTAAGTGGAAATCATTCATCATAGCGTAAACGTCATAATTTCATGACTCATCGTGGTTGTGGCTCATTTATCATGTTTGTGGTCACACTTTGGATGTCACAGTGACGTCATATACAGGCGGTCATTCTGACGTCTTTGATGGGAGGTCACTGTGACATCCCGTTCTGGTCATAGACGTCTCAGACGCATGATGACATCAATGGGACGTCGCAATGACGTCACAATGTTTACTGGGAACGAGCTCTTTTCCGATTCATGTTTGTCTGTCGGATAACATCTCGCTGATCTCTCTCGCGCACATGCTGTAATGGCCGCTCAGGGATTTTGGAATTCACAGCGTCTGAAATGAGTTCCTTTCCTAACTGCTCCAGGAAAAGGCGTCGCTTTTGAGACTTGCCGGAAAGCAGATCAGGATTGACCATGAAGAAGATGATATACGCGTTCAATGCGGTGATGTCGATTAGATGGTGAAAAAATATCATCGGCCAACGGCGAGATTTGCGCTGACAAGAGTATGTTCTCAGGAGTTGATCGGCCGTGTCCACAGCTCCTTTTGTTCTATTGTAGTGGATAATGATCTCCGGGTTCTTGTCTCTTCTTTCACTGATCCGACCATCATGATGCTGTGATGACATCAAAATCACATTCTTCTGCTTCTTAGGAACATAAGAAACAAGAGTCAAGTCTTTGGTGTACGCGAAAACAGAAAAATTGATTTCTCTTCCTTGCACGTCAGAGATAATCGGAGGGAGAAACCTCCTCTTCTTTCTCACTGTGCCACAATAAGTCACATTTCGCGCTTAGGATTCGGCCAAAGCTTTCGAGGAGAAAAGTGTCCGCTGTGCACCCTCTTCCCGAACCTTGTAATGACGATGTCATATCCAAAGCTACGCGAGTAGCTTGTCCAACTTCCGGACTTCGGCCAATCTTCCCAGTATATAGTTAAAAATTACAAACATAAGACGTATCCACGTCGCAGCAGGCCCAAACTTTCAAGCCATATTTACCTGGCTTACTAGGTATGTAGACACGGAAAGGACAGCGTCCACGATACACAACAAGTTGTTCGTCTACACAACACTGAAATCCAGGTTTGAAATTGTTGCGACATCTGCTTGCAATTTTTTCAGTCACCTCGCGAATTGGAGCCATCTTCTCGTAGACGTCGCTCCTGTCTGGTTTCTTTGTCATCAAAGCGCAGCACACGCGTCAAATGTTGGAAGCGGTCACGCGCCATAGCCTGTCGAAATATCGAACGGCCGTCTTCCAGATTCCACAGATGAGCGATGGGTTCGTGTCGTCCTCGATAGACCCCAGCAATAAAGATCAGTCCGAGATAAGTCCTTATTTCCATTGCGGTGGTATCAATCCAGTCATCATATACACGGTGTCCTTCAGTATTTGTAAATTTTTCGACAATGTCAATTATCTCAGGTGTAACGAAGCTCATGAATGTAGCACTTGGAGAGGAAGCCGCCTCCCTAACCTGACGAGAGGGTCCGCTTACGTCTCTTACGATGTTCGATAGTGGACGACGGCCGCGATTGTACGTGATCGGATGTGGAGACCACACTTTCCCATCCGGTGACTTGAAGCTGTCAAGACGAGAAGCGGAATCAGTAATATCACGCTGTAGGCCTATTCGCTGTCGCAGAGGGGCTATGTCTTCGTCGTCGCTACTCATGTGTGAAGAGTCATTACTTTCGGCATTAGATACAACATTGTCAATTTCTTCGGAGTCAGAGGTGTCATCGCTGATGATATCCTCTTCATCATGAAGTTCTCCAAATAGTAAATTGGTCGCCGAAATCCCCTGTGGGAACGAATCTTGCGAAAAACTGGCGAATGTCAGCTGCAGAATATCATGCTAAAGTTCAGTCATATTTGCGGGATATTCGCTGGCGAAGTTCGCCGGCGACAATTCGCGCTCTATATGTCACCTTTTACTTTTGACTTTCTCTCTTATTTTCTTTAGTAATCCGCCTCTACAGCCGAGGCTCTATTCTCTCCCTCACTTCCTCACTATCCCCCACATATGGCTAATCTATCTAAGAAGTAAGTGCAGACTATCATTCTTAGATAATGATAAGAATATAGAGAATCCGCATATATCAATTTTCATAACATCTCTTGACATTCAATAATTTACAACAATGATAAATATTTGAATAATATCATAGCATTTACTGCGACATTTATGGAAGATAAATACTTTTTTTAGTTTAAGCCTTCGTGAATTAAAAAAAGATCCCTTTTTATCAGATCAGACTGAGTATACAATATATTTTCATGTGAAGGTAATATACGAACATTACTACTTACCACTAATTAGTTGCTACAATATCCACGATTTCGCCGGTTGGCGAAAAATCAGCTCGCATTAGTAACCAAATATCTACCAACCAATTATAGCAACTTTTTCGCCACCTGTCGTTTTTTTAATTTTACACATGTTTTTGGATAAATTATGACCATTTTCACATGCGGAGATAGTTTTTACACGAAAATGAACCTTTAAAAAAATTATCCACAAAATCGCTACCTCGCCAGATAATCTGTTGATATTAGCAAGATGCGTTCCCACAGGGTCGCAGCCTGTCGACGTTCCCTGCCAGTGGCCATGACATAGGTTACGCATCTGAATGATGACACATGCATGAGACGAACCAATTTATTCCAAGGACGTGATTGCTTCAAGTATCAACCAATGACAATCAAGCTCACCTCGTGGGAAAGCAATGAAGTCTAGGCCTACAGGAATTATCGGCGTGAATGCAGTGTCATCCACAGTGAGTTAGTTATTGATAATAGCGTCCCCGATAGAACAGCGCTTCACTCCCCCTTCAGAATAAGCTTTGTATAGAAGAACACACATGTAGACGACAAGATAGTTACTTACACTGAACTCGGTGCTGCAATGTCTTTGTCAACTATCAGTGTAATAGCTGGTCTTTCAATTGCCTAGCACTGCATCGAAGAAGAGAAGGCCATATGTAGGCCTATTAGGCATACATATAAGGTATAGCCCTAAATTCTGAAGGTTTATGCCAATTATGTTGACCCAATACTTGAACTAAATGATTCCCCTATGACTTATTTCAATTGTTTGATAATGTATAAAGCAATTCAAGGTCATTACAATATATCAATCAGATAATTCTGGAATTTTGTGATTGGGGTCGCCAGCGACCCCACCGTAAGTAACGCTACTATTTTTCTCAGTAGTTATAGGGTTAATAGTAGTTACATTTTGCATCTTGAGCATCATTTAACCCTTTAACGTCCATGGGGGCCTCTGAGGCCCCCAGCGACTTTTATTTTTATTCCTGACTATCCATTTTTTGAGCAAGTTTAATCAGATTTCCTGAGAACTTCAATTATCATGTCTAGAACATGTATGTGAATTCTTAAGTCTCCATGCGCACTAGTTTAGGTGCTATATGGCTCTAGATTTTTTGTAGCGTTAAGTACCAGTGGGGGCCTCAGAGGCCCCCAGCTCTATTTTGACAAATTTTGCATGCTTTGTGCTCTTTTTGTGATATCAGGTAAAGCCAATAGTACGTGATAGATTATAGATTGAATAAAATTCACTAAATGTGTAGTTCACGCATCATAAAATCACAATTGAACAAATAATTTATGATTACAGGTGTATTCTGCCACATGTGATTGTCATAATTTACATCACTGTTGAATACGTAGCGAGAGAGATGGTTTTCATCGCGATGGTTCTGTCCCATTCTTGCATCAGCCACACGTACAGTTATCGCTCTGCTTGCATAATTGTATCATGTGAGAAGGCATCGAATCACATCGCATCCAATCACATGACGCTCCTAAAATCCCTAGCCTCGATCAGCTATAGTGACTGCACAGACAACGTTCGCATTTCTACACGATCGACTCGACATTCTGCATGTCTCGCCCACGCCGAGCCGCTGCCAACTTGGCAAATCAGTTTGTTTGAAACTCACGATGACGTTCATTTGACGTCTGATGAGTCCGAGCAGGATGACGGCACCGCATCATCTGAATCGCACAGCTCCGCCGACGAAGAACAGGCCAATTCGAGTATTCACAGCGTCGATGTGGGGCATTCCGGACAAATGGTGTCAAAGAATGGTCAAGAGGTCTGGAATCGTAATTCTGTGAGCAGCAGTGGTGGACAACCTCGACGTCACAACGTTCTTCGTGAAGCCAAAGGACCTACTCGGCAGGCCATCTCTGGAGGTGAAAGCGTCGCTCATGCTTTTCAACTTTTTTTTACTGCGGAAGTCGTGAGTAAGATCGTTACGTTTAGTAATCAAGAAGGTCATCGCAGAAACGCCACTTGGAAAGACGTTGACTCAGAGGAAATTTACGTGTTCATTGGTGTACGTATATTAGCTGGTGTCTACAGAGCTAAGCACGAACCGATACAGCAAATGTGGAGTAATGATCATGGACGCAGTATCTTCAACAGAGCCATGTCTCGTCAGCGATTTTGTGAAATCCGTCGGTACTTGAGATTTGATAATCGGGATACCAGAGTTGCCCGACGCATCACGGATAAAGCAGCTCCTATCCGAGAGCTAGCGCAGTATTTTGCTTCAAGGTTTCGGAGCTGCTACAAACCAGGAGAAAATGTGACTATTGACGAGCAGCTGGTGACGTTTCGAGGCAGATGCCCGTTCAAAGTCTATATTCCATCGAAGCCTGGAAAATACGGCGTAAAAATCTGGATTCTGGCAGACTCTGAAAACAGCTATTGTTGCAATTTTCAAATCTATACCGGACGCATCGGCGCGAATCGTGAGGTAGGACAAGCATTTCGAGTCGTTTTGGAATTATCGGAATTTCTTTCGAACACCGACCGTCACATAACTGCAGACAATTTCTTCTCGAGCCTTGATGTTGCCCGAGCACTTCCCGTTAGATCGCCCGCCTCCGGTACGTGTTCGTTACACGAACTCGGCCCGGTAAACGGGTCATTCCTACCGTCACGTAACCGGTACGAGCTCGTGTACCCGAAGGAGGTTCCAAAAAAAAAATCCGCCCTGCTGCTTGATTTACGGGCTTTCATTCAATCTCCAGTGCTCTGTATTTTAGATGGAGATTAAATGAAAGCCCGTTTTTACAAGCAACAGGGCGGATCCTACTTAAAGAGAAAAGTCAAACGTCAAATAATAGGTTTATTCTTCATGAAATTATAGCCACGTACCACAGTAACACTGCCTGGGATAAAAAATAACAGTACCTGGAAAGTTTGACAGCAGTTCGGTAACACTTAACCATTCCTTGTGCAGTAATTGCCTTCACACTTGCTAACAGTTCCACGCAGAATCCATGTATAGGCCTACTTGGTTTGATATCCCAATCTTATCCGGAAATAAGAGAATCATTGTCTCTGAAAAAAGAAATATTTTTCATTGACATTTCACGCTGGATTCATGCTATCGTAAAAAGCAAGGATATGTATAGGATGCATCCATGCAAGAATTACATGATGTATTATATATAAAAGCACAAATGAAACAAAATCTGTAAATTATATTAAGCAGTATTTACTATGCCAGCATCAATTATAAATAGCATGCAAAATTATAATGAGATTAACATTTAAGTCAATGCATGGATTAATCAGAGCTTCTGTAGACCTAAAATAACAAGCAATGCGTCAATCATGTCGCAAAGCATCTGCACGCATACTTTAGGCCTAGATAGATTTTATCACGTTTGTTTAAATTTTGGCATCTAACATTATAGGAGAGATTATTACTTATGTATTTATATGCGCCTCTTACCTCAATTCATTAGTTGTTACATAAGACAGTTTCGAAATGAAGTTTTAACCTAAATCATACTTGTCTACAGTTTACTTTCCAATGAACTTGGCTTCTGTTTTCTGAACGAACTGTAGACAAGTGTGATTTAGGTTAAAACTTCATTTTGAAACTGTCTTATGTAAGAACTAATGAATTGAGGTAAGAGGCGCATATAAAGACTGATCTCTCCTATAATGTTAGATGCCCAAATTTAAACAAACGTAACAAAATCTATCTAGGCCGAAAGTATGCGTGCAGATGCTTTGCGATCCAACGCTTGATCATTGATGATGTCGCTGATGAAGTATATAAACTAACCAGTTAGCAGTAGAAGCAGCATCCCCGTGAAGCCTGCATAATAGCTTTTACATTAAGCTTGTTTCAATCGGATCATTAACACATTTCAAGAACTTAATACAAGTCATGATAAAAGCGAACTTAATATGAAAAGCACTACAATCCCTATCAAATCATCTTTTATGAAGAAAAAATAATGCGATGAATTATTTGTATCTACTAAATACGGGAGGTGTGCACCGTACAGCTTTACTGATGTAGGTCTCACTGTAAACTGCACACCACTAAAACAGCAGTTACAGTAATATATATATATATATATAAACTTATAATAATAATAATTTTAATAATATATAAACTTAACAGAAAATATTCGTAAGAAACTTGAAAATGATGAGTCACAATTTGATGATATCAATTAAAATCCGCTAGTATCAGATAGAGCGTCTCTACGGATATTTTCTGTTCGGAGTGTAAAAACAGTCGTGAAAGTAATTTTAGCTGTTAATTTTAACGGATATTTGTTGTTCACAGCGCACTTGCATTAGTCACTCGCAGTGACAAAGATAGTTTTTTAACTACAATACATCATCTCACTTGGCTCTTCTCCGAACTTCTATAAGGAATAGGAATGAACTGACGTCACGAGGATGCTGCTGCCTTCCCTGCAGACTAGACAAATTGATTTTGTTTACATCTGCATCAGTACCTTACAATATTTCCCCAAAATCGCCGGTTAATCAGGGTTTGTACACCTAACGTCAGCCAGATAGCTAGATTCAATAGCTAAAATTTTAAGCATGAAGCATTTCAGGAGAATGCAGTTTACTTTCCCTTCATAGAATAATATCCATATCAATGAAGAAATTTGAATATTGAAAGTAAATCAGCCTCAAGATGACTGCAGACTTATGATTCTTGTTTGCATTTTTTCATGATTGATCATCATAATCCATTGCAAACGATACTGAGCAGAGTGATATTCCAACATGCCTATGAACGATTCTACAGGTGATTTTGTGATTTCATCTTTATGGTTGGACATGTCATTGATCTTCATAAATTGATAATGGGCAATTCCGTAAATAACGCACGTACATGTACGTTCTGACACACAATCTTCATTTCTCATCATGAAGCAATGCGATTCTATCTATGAAAATTGCACCATACCATGCCAAAATAGTATGAAATATTAATCACTTTTCAAATATTCAAACACTAGTCCCTCTAGCGTCGAAAGAGGGACTGCCATTAAATTAATTATTTAAATTGCTTTTACTTATTATATAGAAGGGACTACTATAATGTTTCAGAGCGTTCGTGCGTTATTTATGAAATTATTCTAATCGTTGTGAATGAATTATCTTTCAGGTTCAGACAAGACACTAAGGCTCATGCAATAAAAGACCAGTTGCTCACCAGCTTATCAAGAATTTTCTGTACAGCTCGTTGGGCATTTCATGACTAATCGTCCACAATTCAGTTACAATTCACTGCTACGATGATGTAGCGTTAATGAGAGATGCTGTTTCATGTCGGTACAGCGCACGTCCAATGTAATTAAATATTGAATAGGCCTATTGAAAGCTTTCCCTCTGATGAGTCCATACAGTTAGATTTGCATACTGCATAACAACACTGTGTAACACATTCACAGATGACTGCTTTGAATTTGTATCCGTTATGAATACATGCTGGAAATGTCTCATGTCAGCTCAAGATGACATAGATATCTATCAATCCGAACTCTGTACCCCGACCGCACTCGAAAGATAGGCTCTAATTAGTGTATCTGACATGCGTGTGGAAGTGACAACAAGCCACAAGACCGATTAGTCATTACAAAATCTGAGAGATGAGACCACACTATGCCCATAGAGTTCTACATGACTATACCTTATTGATGTCACAGAGCAAAACACTTCGATGGAATGCTGCATAAAATCGATATGTTGCAAAATCGATAAGTGTTAAAAATTTAAGCATGTTAATCAAAATAGCGAATGAAGATAGAACAAATGAATTGCTGAATTAGTGAACAGCGAATGACTACATGAATGTTGTTCAGGTGTTCTAAAGCATGAATCATTGCACCAGAGAAATCAGTCAAGCCACTAAAGTCAGCTGAAGACATTGTATGAGATTGCAGTACATGGCTCGATAGAAAATGTGCCCCTCCATCTCAATAATATGCGCATGTTCTGCTCCACTGCAGGTAAGATTCTGACTAACATTTGTTGCTTCGAAATTGCATGCATTATGCTATGAAATACTCAAGATGGCTAATAAAAACATGTTAGGGACATATTAATAATCAGGATTTACTAAGCAGGTGGGAAGTATTTTGGGATACCGTACATAAATTTACACTTTAGATAATCACGCAGTTTGAAACTGCACGGTCAATGTCCATTTATTGAATGATAACTGTGCTTTTTACTTAATCTTTCCTATGTCAAAATACCGCTCATGTTGTCATTAAAAGAGAATCCTCTCTTACTAGTACAGGGATTATTATTGGAAATTGGTGTTCTACGTGACAGTGCAGGCTAGGTGCTTGGTTAGCGATCTTTCGGTCCAGAAATCGAGCACCGAAAGTGTCATAGGAAGTCGTCAGAAAGGACATCCGGACCAAATGGTCACAGCCAGATCAAAGTCTGACTCTGTGTCAACACAGTGGAGCCCCAAGTAAGGTAGAGTAGACGTTGACCTTACAGGCCACAATTTACTTCAACTAATTAAAAAACAATATATGAATAGTCACTCCGACTAAGAATGTAGCAACATGTATTTCATGCAGAAACTCACCGCCCAAATTGGCAGTATGCAAGTTCACGACTTGCACAATCTGCCAATTTAGGCAGCCTAAATCACTGGTTGACAAAATTGCGGGAAAATTGCAATAAATTTGCGCAATAAATTACGAGGAATATACCGATGAATTGCAATTTCTTACAATTTATTTTTTTATATTAATTTCAATTATTTCATATCACTTTCTATTACTTGCAATTGTTTTATATTTTTAGGTATGTTTATTGCAATTTCGATAAAGAAATGTTGTATTTATTGCAATGCCAAAACAAAACAATCCTCATCGGATTTCTATTAATAATTAATTCACAAGACTTTTTGTTGAAAAAAGATTTTAGACTTCATAAAACTGCACAAAATTTCACATAAAATGGCTGAGGATCAAGGACACAGAAATATTTTACTGGAACATGATAAGTGGACAAAAATCCAATGTATGATATTGATTACCATAGAAATCGGATCTTAACGTTAGTTTTAGATAATGAGACTAGAATGGCATACTGATTTTACTTGGTAAGGCTCGGTTAGGTAGCCTACCAAGTACTTCAAAGTCAATAGAGGATTACTGTTTTCCATGTTATCTTCAAATGACGACTGATTTATTCGTGGTCGTGGGACCGAACACTGAATTGTGACACTCCGCTATTCATCAAGTAGAAGCAACCGTTTAATAGGTATAGCTACAGAATATCAACAGAGATGCGTGACCACGACATTATTTATTTTGATGCAGATGTCCGTTCTAGTACATTAATATTATAGTGTCAGATTTCTATGATGATAAAACGTAACAACACCCATCCAATATCAGTTTCCAACTTTCATGTCCGTAAGTTAGGAGGAAACTAATTATACTCAAAAACAGAAGAGCAAGGCATTATCAATAAAATTGAGCTATCAATGCTCGAATCGAAATCCTTAACAACTACACAAGGATCCAATATGCAAGCAAAAGAAATACTGTCACACATATTGGAGTAAAATGCCAAGAAATACAAAGTCTGCTGGTTTATCATTTCGACAACATGTTCCGATACAAAGGGCAACTCCAGATTATTAAAACTGAACATTGGGACAAATCGTCGTGTCAAATATTCAACATCAGCAGTAATTTCTCCATCAGAACGCCTCTCAAACTTTAAAACTTTTGCGAACTTATGTCCTTCAGCTGACTGTACTTCGTAAACAGTACTAAGACCTTTAGATTTCCTTCGGTACGCTTCTGAGTAGAAAGGCTTGTTTCTGTAAATAACATGACCTCGGTCCACGAAGACTGTTTCATTTCGAATGTTATCTTGAAGAGAAGTAATGCGCAATAAGTCATGCTTTTTATCATAATTTCCCGTCTCAAAAATGTGCTGCCACGCTTAATCAGCATCACTTTCTCACAAATTTGTTTCAAAATTGCTGTGTTACCATGAATGAAAAGTTTGAAATTCCAAAATTGGTGTTCAAATGAGAACATGGATCCAAAAGGTAAAGCACCAAATTTTTCACACTGGTCGGCTAAGTGAAGAAGCAAATGCATATTCATAGTACATATGTTCACATCGTACAATGTCTTTTACCTGGAGTGAAAATAATCGAAAATATCACGGATACGAACATGTCGAGACCTCGCCTCTGGTGAGTAACAATATCTAGAAGCTATCACAAAAGCTAGAAAAATGAAATGCATACTCCTTACATGATTTATGAAATAGAGACTTATATTGTAGGAATACTATAATAAAACAGGTAACATAGAAAGTCACGTGCTTTCCAAAAACTAAGTTCATTTAAAGATCTTGGTCGCTGCAGGAATTGAGGTATGAGAATTCGATCAGCTAATTGATCATAGTATGATACATGCCTTCCCAGAAAAAAGCACATCGAAAGGATGACGAATCAACCAACTTAGCAAAAAGAAGTTTCGAACAATTCTCGAATAGTAAATGTAACGGATCTAATAAGATGTGGGAAGGTATCTTTAGAAATGGCTGTAAACATGAAAGTCCTTTAACACCAAACACTGGCTCTCCCGTTAGTTGAGCAATTTGACTGCATTCAGAATATGATGAATCTGATCTTAAATCAATAACTCCACCATACTTCCTGCTATAACCCCTCCTATCTTGGTAACCGTACTTGGTGCACAACGAAATATGTATCCGAAACGTCCGTTGTACTGATGATGACTTAATACACTTGCGAGGGCTGGCAGATCGAAAACTGCCGTGTGAATGATGACTTGATGAATGTGATGACATGATGATGCCGTGTGAATGATGAAAATCCACCATTGAATTTTGCACATTAAAAGTTGTTACTTGTGAAAGTAATGAATGTTTCAAATTTTCAGTCACGAAACGATTCCAATCAGGTTTAGTGCTACTCAACCACAATCCAAACAGTAAGATATTTTCTTTTTTCGATCTGATGTACAGAGGAAGATCTAGAATGGTAGCATGGAGAGGCCACAAGGACATCTTTTTGAACCGGAAAGGTTGCCCTCCGTCTGTCGATAAGTGCAAATGCAAAACAATTGGATCTCGTAGATCTAAGTCATCGGATGAGCACAACACGTCACCATTTTCCAATTTCAGTATTTCGCGGTAGGTCAGAAGGCTGTCGAAATGAACATCCAGCACACACTTTAATTGGGAGTGCAGATCGAATACAGCCATTTCCCAATCAGGTTCAACCAGCAACTCAAAGCCGGGTCCATCTTCATGAAGTGCACGCTGTACCACCCGTTTCATAGATCTCCACGTGAGCCGTTCATGAACCATGTCCATAACCTGAAAAGCATACAAAAGTAGTAAATAAAGCTACATCATAACAATTTTATACACGTACATCATAACAGATAAGTATATAGGCTCACTGCCCTTGTAATCTCTAAGCAGCGTGACAGTCATGGTTATACATGCACACCGGTATTAGCCTATAAACCTACAAACAACCAAACATTTTCAACCATCATGCCTACATCAAGATACTCGTATATGTACCACATTCAAGAGAAGCTGAATTGGCCTACTTTTCAGGTTTCCTATACAATATTGGTTACTTCAATTTTCTGCTTGATACGACATAATGATCACTTGCATGTTCGCAACATTATCTATTGATTTCAGAAATTTTGTCTGTCATTTTAGACCAAATATGAAATGAACGGCAAGTGAACGGGATGAACTAAATCATGAACGTACCTGAACGGCGTTTATTTAAGAAATTTTGAACTTGAACTGAACGGCGTTCAAAAATTTGGAGATGAACGTGAACTGAACCCCGTTCGTATTTTTCTTGAACTTGTCACTCACTGCATGTTAGTACCGGTATACATCTACGCACTTACATTGTACATGTGTATAGGTGCACATTGAAAAGATTCATCGACATAACGTTATAAAATCGACAACTGAATATCCTATTTATTAAGATCAACACCAATATCGTCTAGTACGATCAGATTAATCTTTTCTTTCAAGTTTAAGTCACAAGATATAGAAAACAGATTTGATCTGAACGCATCAGCATTTGAAGTTAATCCAGGATCATTACTATGTCACGGTCGTGGTGGATAAAATTTTTGATGCTGAGGGTATTCATCAGATTCGTAGTTTTTATTACTCGTTAAATGTGAACATTCTTGTGCAGTCACCACCCCTCCTGTCTCGATAAGGACTTCTTTGATTCCGATAACTTCAGTCAAATTAAAGTAGATAGATTTCCGACAGCAACATTTTTAGGTTAAGTTAACAATATATGTAAATTGTGTTTTACTTTCGAAAACCTAAAACTAATACTCTGAAAGAATAAGACTATCATAGCATTATCATTCCGCAGCAAAGCTGATGTCTTCACTTTTAGTCATGTTGTTTCCCTCCTACTACAGTTCCTGACCGATCAGATAGTTGCTTCTTACTTCAAAGGTATTTACAGATTGAACATCGAGAATTTATAGAATGATAGAGAATAATACTGATGTAATAAATTTGAACATTTTTCATTATAGTACATACATACGAGTATATACATACTCGTAGAAGCACGCGCTACTTATTAAATGAATCCGTTTGTTTGCTCACCTCCAGAATAGAAGGCAGCTACAGATATGTTTTCGACGATCACCATTAACATGAGAGCAATATAAACAACTAGCACCTTGTCACCTTTAGGGGCAGCCTCACTTTCAGAATCAGAGTGTTCCATGTCCCAAAATTCATGTTCCTCATCATTCCATTCCAAATCATCACAGTAGAATTCTCCTTCGATATCGTTATCATTGTCTTGTCCAAGGTCAACATAACTTTCCATATTTCCGTCAATACAGATGTCATTTCCTTCATCACTTTCGTTTACATTATTGTTAGACCTCAAAGATGTTGATGTTCCATCGGAATCACTGAATCTGAAATAAAAAGGGTAAAAATATTCTATCCCATTATCCAAAACCAAATGTAGACAAATGTTTGAAGGGTAAAAATGGACCACGAAAGTAACAGATCCATTATCTTTTCAATTTTTAGAACCTATGTGGGGTAGGACCTACACTTTGGGAGGTAGAATGCCTCCATGAAAATATTTGAAATAAAGTTTATGTACTCGATTTTAAGTAAATGAAAAAATAGCCGTAGGATCTTTTTTTTGAATTTTTTTACTTTTAGCAAATCTCTCCTCTAGGGAAATCGACAGCGTTTCAGAACTTCAAACACACGTGGCCACTTATCTGTTCTTAAATATAATGACCAATCGGATTCAAAAGTAGTAGGAAATCTTAACAAATCGGATTAATACTCGTAGGTAAATAATGATAATAGGTCTATAATTTTGGAGGGATTCATGGAAAATACTTTATAAATGAGTTTAGAGGTAGGAGACTCGATTTTTCGAATAGACTATCAAGATTTTCGGCCTATTTTTGTATCATGTCATTTAAGTTCTAACTCTTATTTCATAATACCGGGTAGCCCTAGTAGCTACAAGGGATCGAATTGTAAGATAGCCTAATAGCCCTACTATAGTAATGGGAAGAAGACCGGTCCAGGACACCATAAAATCAAAAAAAATAGTATCTTTAAAAACGACATAAATTCATGAATTTAGACCCTTTTTCAGGTTTTTAAGACCTAAATTCATGAATTTGGTTCATTCAAAAAGTACCATTTTTTTCAAAAATGGTACTTTTAAAAACGACATAAATTCATGAATTTAGGTCTTAAAAACCTGAAAAAGGGTCTAAATTCATGAATTTATGTCGTTTTTAAAAGTACCCAATTTTCAAATTTTTCAAAATCTCAAATTTGAGAATTACAATTTTTACCTTGAAAATCATGACCGTTCCAGGACACCGAAAAATCAGAAAAGTTAAGAATCTCAAATTTGTGAATTACAATTTTTACCTTGAAAATCATGACCGTTCTAGGACACTAAAAATTATAAAAGTTAAGAATCTCAAAATTTGAGAATTACAATCGGGCGAAGCCCTAGAACCTTCGGTTCGATTTTCATTGCTTAAATCATGACCGTTCTAGGACACCGACAATTAGTATTTTTAAAAACGTCTTTTAAATACATTTTTCAGGTTTTTAAAATATATCATGTGACTAATAATATTTCTTTAAAAATGGAAGAAACAAAAGTGGAAGAAACAAAAGTGGAAGGAACTTCAGAAATGGAAGAAACCTCAAGAATATATCCTTCTTTGTCTCAATTAAAAATAAGTGAATTAAATATTGAAAAACACAGAGATAGAGTTAGGTATATGAAAGATAAGGAAACACAATTATTATTAAGATTAGAGCATTATAAAAAATTAAGAAAGAGATGGTCTAAAGTTAAGAATGTAACACAAGGAATTGGCATATTCTTAACAATAAGTTTAGGTGCTTTAACAATTGTTATATCTTCAGGTGTTTTAGTAATTCCAGTAGTTGCTACAGCTTTAACAGGTACGGGTGTTTTTGCAACTTCACTTGCTACAATGTTAGATAAATCTTTAATAACTAAGAAACGAAAATCATTAAAAACTAAGCATTTACATATTAAAGAAGTCTATGATAAACTACATTACTACTTTCAAAGAGTATGTGATGATAATGTTATTACGTTAGATGAGATTGAAAAATTTGATCAAATAGCTAATGAAGTAAATCAAATATCATTTCAATCACAGACAGAAAAAGTTAATGATAAAAATAAAAAGGATGGTAAAATTTCTAGTGATGGTAAAACTTTTATTGATGATAAAATTTTTAATGAAGAAAATGATAAAATTTTTTTAGAAGAGCTAAAAACTTTATTAGACAAAACTTTATTAAACAAAACTTAATACGAGAAAATTTTAAACGAGAAAATTTTAAACGTGAAAACTTTAAACGTGAAAACTTTAAACGAAAAGATTACAAACAACAAAGTAATAAAAAAATAATTTGTTCAGTAAAATGTTTTTGCTGTATACCAATGTTACCACAAAATTCAAATATTATATTTTAAAAAAAATAGACAAAATTAAAGCTGATAATAAAAAATAAAGTATTAAAACATTATATTTGTATATTTTTATTACTCGGTAAACAATTGTTCGATAACTCTTTCATGAATTTTTTTATCAATATTAATTGTGATAAATCCATAATCTTTTGACCAAGCATTATTACACGATTGTTTAAATTCATCTTTATCTCTTATACATAAATCTCTTAACAAATCACTTAAGTTTCTTGCATTTATTTCAAATAGTATAAATATATTTGCATTCTTTCTAATAACACTTCCATCTAATGAATACATACTTTGTGTCAAATAAAATACACTACAGTTATTATGTCTACCTCTTGTGAAATAATTTCTTTGAACTGACTGATTTCTATCATTAACACAATCATCAAAAATTACACAATGTTTCATTGTTTTATCTAGTTTACTAGGATCTTGCATATTACCACTATCATCTATTAATTGTATTTTTATATGCTTATTTTTATTGGATTCAACTAATTGTTTATTTTTTGCTGCTTCTTCACACCACAAATTTATTTCTTCTTCATATTCAGATTTTTCGTATTCTTCGAATAGAGAAGCAATTGCTGTTTTTGTAAGATTATTTTCAAATCCATATTTTAAAAATTGATAGACGGGTTGTTCTGCTGTTGTTGTATAAATTATAAGATTGTTATAATCCAAAAAATTTGGAGTCGTTAAAATTTTAAACAATAGATATGTTTTTCCACAACCTGATCTTCCGCAAATAACTGCTAAAACTTTATTAGATAAATTTGGATGATGATTAAATTTAAGTTTTTTTTATTTAAAGACATTTCATTCATTTTTAAAGTAATAAATTCATCCATTATTGAATTAGTGTTTTTAGAAACAAAAAAATAAAAATAAAATTTTAATTTAAGTTTATTTTTTGTTTCTAATAATAAGATTAATAAGATTAATAAGATTAATAAGATTAATAATGAAAATGATAAAAAAAAATTAAACTTCTCTATTGTAGCGTAAAAGTTTATACCTCCCGAACCAAAAGATCTATCATAATCTCTTCACCTCCAAAATTTATTTCTTGTCCTTTTTCATCAGTGATTCTAATGCCAATGTTGTTAATAGTTTTTCTTGTAATAGGAAAATATATTAATGTTTGTGGAAATACATTTAATCTATAACCAATGGGTACAGTAAAAGCTGGAAAACTGAATATTAAATTTGACAATTTACCATTTATATATCCTCCTTCAATAATGTCACAATGTACAACAATTGAATTTATTTCAGTTATTTTTGGAATCTTCTCACCTAAATGATAACCTTGACTATAGGTTTGTTTATTAAATCCTAATAGCTTTGACAATGATCTATCATGATTAAAATCAACTTGATGATTTTCGTCTAAAGTAAGAGAAAATTTATTAACTGCCGGTTCAACTGCAAAATGTAATTGTTTCTTATCTTTAAATGGTATACCTAAATGTCTCTTAATTTCATTTGATATTGTTTCAACTTCGTAAGAACCAGGAAGAAAAGTTAATATTTTCCATGTTTTGCCTTTATCAGTAGAATATCTAAATTGATCATTCACATCTTTTATAACGTTTTGAATAGTGTTAAATGTAGAGAAACTAGTCAATGCAATTTGATAATTTTTATTTTGTTCCAAATGTAGAATGGGTTCTAAATTACAAGTGTGTGATGAAGTAGTTGTTATAATTTTTAACGTCGTACTAAATTTTGATGAACCCAAAATCTCTGTTAGATTTTCTAAATGATTATTAATTTTGTCTAAATCTGCTGAACACATTTTTAAACTAAAAAAATTAAATAAATATTTTTTTATGAAATATTTTTTTTTATAAAAAATTAAAAACAACAACATATTTCAGCCACACTTTTATAATCCTCTTCATTTAGAATCTTCTTTTCTAACAGTCTTTTTAATATAGCATGAATTTCATTGAAACTAGAATTATGTCCTTCTTTTATTGCCGATATTAAAATATTTAATCTATTTAGTAATTCTTGTGGATCATCTGGTAAAAATACAGTTGTTTCTGTTTTCTGTTTTTCAGATAAACCTTTCCCTACTTTAACTCCCGTTGATAATAAATTTTCTAATTGTTTATAACGTCTTAGATATTTTACTACACCAACTCTGTCTAACATAGCTTTATATTTTATGAGATCTTCTACAGCATAATTTTTTAAATCTGCTCCTCTTAATAGATCAACAAAATTTCTATCTAAAACTAATAGGTTTTTTATCTGGCGTAAAAATTAATCCTCGTAAAGGTTGTGGAAATATTTCTTTACCACCAAGATAAAATCTTGCAAATAATTTTTTATCTAAAAAGAAAGTAGAATGTTCGAATAACATAGATTTTGGTAATTTTTTATCTATGTTTGCCTCTAATAAACCATAGTCATCTAATAGTGTTTTAAGTACAGGATCCGCTATATCAACACGTTTTTCATTAAGTTCCTTTTCAAGAGTTTTAAATGGTTCGACAGTTTTTTCATAATCAGTTTTTACTTCTTCAGTTAATTTTAATTTATCAAACATATCAGATTGAATACCAGCTTTTGTCATTCTATGTTGAAGAGGATTTTCTTTCATAATATTTCTTTTTTTTATTTTTTCGTCTTCTTGTTTTATTCTTTTAAAATTTTCTGCTCTAACTTTATCCATTTTTTTATGATAATTTTATATTATTATTTTTATTTTATTTTATAATATTTTATATTTTTATATTGTTATATTGTTATATTTAGAAAATAGAAATTAGAAAATTAAAAAGGTAAAGTAGTTATTCCATCAGGTAAAAATTTTCTTTTATCATCAAATGGATCTAATGCTAATTTATGTTCTTCTTTTAAATACATTTTATGTTTTTTTGAATTAAGTCTATAAATTACA
>CAJQUW010005525.1:0-75000 GCA_907163375.1 Prostheceraeus crozeri
AACAAAATACTCCATTTTGTTAAATTCATTAGATTGTGGACAGGTCACTAGTCATTTTTATTGAGATTCAACAAGTGATATATTGCGTCCTCATAAGATGGTTCTCTTGTCTCGGTGAATTCTCGTGTTGTTAGAATCCACCACCAGCGTGACTTTACCCGACATTAGATCATTGTGGATGAAGCGTAGAGGCAAAGGCCACACAGCTAAGGGAAACAAAAAGCAAAGAATACCACGACGGAATAAAACTGTATGTAAATGTGTAAGAAATGATAAATGGAATTACTCTTATGCTTGTATTCAGTGTTGACGATGACTTGTCATTTGCTGTGAACATTTACAATGTTGTAGACCATGTGATATATTATTTTAGAAATTATAATCATTGTTCCACAACATGCTGCTATGTTTGAGTTTGTTTTTTAGGTAACTTATCTTCTTTAGATTCCGAGGGGAGCCCCAATCAAGAAACTCAGTGCTATCGCCATAAGTGATAAAAACTCGAAAAATTTTGGATGTGTATTATTCAAAAAATCACTTCTCAGTTGTGAACACTTTTGCGATCTTGGGCATGTAAGAAATATGCACGGCACTCAATCCTGATTCTTTACAAAATATTGGATTAGCTTCACATAAAAGTCTTAATTGCTCCCCCCCTTCAAAACATGGCTAAAATATTTCCCTATTACAGTGATATATGCAAACGATCCTTGTCATGAACGTGAAGAATTACAGTTAGAAATTCTGATTATTAGGGTTACCGCCTGGTTAATTAGCTTTCGGCACAGATATTCATATGAATTGCCAACTCCATGATGCACTCATAATACCTCCATTCCAAATTTCTTTGGTTGGCATTTGAAAAGACATATTTTTATAGGCCATCTCCCTCTATACATTCTTAATCATGAAACGCTAAGAGCATAAGGCACTTCATAGCTTTCATTGTCAGTTTGTATGATTCTTACGATTGTATCTTTTTTTCTACATCTATATTGTGATAATGTTATTATCTGAGAATTGTGCTACCATTGTGATATGGCGTTATCTAACATTTTGTGCAACTTTTATCATGGTGAATGTTTTGAAAATACATGTTATCTCTTACTACAGATCTTTTTTTTTTTTTTCTTTCTGTTTTAAAGTTGAATGAGGGAAAAATAGTTTATATATATATATATTTAAAATTGCATAAACTCTATTTTCCTTGAAAAATGAAGTTTGCTAATTTATATCTCCATCGAAAAAGTTTAAAAGGAGCTTTACGGGTTATATATTTTCGTTTGAAAATGATGTGTGACATTGAAGAAAGAAATTATTTCAAAGACGTTATGACATAATTTCTACAACTTATGTATATGTTATAAAAGTTAATAAAATATCAGCACGATTAGTGGATAGATTGAAGTTATAAAAGCTTTTGATGATGATGACAACCTGGTAACGTTTCATTTTGGATCGTACCATCCAGAACGTGTCGTTCGAGCAATATGAGTTTTTTGAAAGACATAGGGCTCGGAAAAATTACAGCGTCTAGATTCATTTAACCATATGGTTGCAATCTATTATAAGGCGTATTTCCCACCATATTCACTTTCAACTCAATGTCATTCCTATATCCGAAAACATGATTGAAAATAGTTAAACTACAATATCTGGAAATATTTATCAGCAAAATTAAAATTTGAACTTGCTCTTGAAGCCCTTACATGAACAAAGGACATTTATGGAAACTACTTGCTTTGCTATTGCTCAACATGAACACAGTAATGAAGAAATTCAATACAGTATTATCAGTAGAATCAGTAAAATCACTTTTCTGAATTCTATCTGCACTAAATTTTAGGAGTCTATGGCTTACTGTGTGTTATGTGTGTGTATGTATGAATTCATCTTTTGAGTACTCAGGACGTCTCCCAAACTAACAATTTTGTTATCTAATAAATCCAATTCCTAGATTTATCCATAATAATTCTTCGAAACCTTTAGTAGAAGAATTCCTGAATTCGTACACTAAAACATCAATGGGAGATATATGGCAACCTCACAATGTTGTGGAAATTATTTAACAGCAACCCTTCTTCAATGATAACATCAACTCAGTATATTACTGTATTCTATCTATTGTCATCATCATCATTGGTATGTTAGCTGCATTATATCAAGCAAGATTAATAAATAAATCCATTTAAGCAAAGTTTGTATTCTTCCTACCTAACTTCGCTATGGGCAAAACGGTCGTGTACAAAACTAAGTGTCTTGGAAAAATGCACGTCAAAAATTTCATCATATTCTTTTGAAACTTAAAAGGTTGAAACATCGCATAGATTGCAGGTGCTTGAACATGGTCAATGATTCATTTATTCATTAAAATTGGTAAGCAATTCAAAAAGTTTAGAGGCATGAATGTTCTCAAGACGAAAACAGAGATCAATCACGCGAACATCACAAGACATTGGAAAAAGTTAATTAATACAAATTTTGCCTTGTCTACAAAACGAAAGATAATTTCTCAACGAGGAGGTTTCCTTTTCCTCTTATCATGGCAGCAGCCGCCCCATCCAAATGAAAACTCCAGCAACATCAGCAGGCAATCCTCCGATGCTGGACGTGTTATTAATCGAACGGAGTCAGCTGCAAATAGAGTGATTGATGTATTTTATGAAATAAGCTATGGGTGCTTAGGTCAAATGTCATTACTTATTCTCAATGATAAACGATCTATGACAAAACCGTCGCGTTAAAGTTTAAGCATTCACATGCGAAAGGCAATCGTATGTTCTTTCTGGCACTCATGAAACTCAAAAAGATGGCATCATCGCACTGAGTACGAGGATAAAGATGGCCAACAATACATTTATACGTAAGTTGTGTTGCGAAATTTCAGAAAAAACTGCGATATAAGAAATTACCTGAAACTCAATGCTCAAATCATTTAAATCGTTACCGACATACCTTGAGGAAATTTGAGTAATAAAAACGTATCACTGGCTACGTAGCGTATTTTGCTTTCGCAACGGGGTGGTTTATTTCCTTTTCTCGCACCATACTCATGGCAAGGGCTGGACCTGCCCTTGGGTGGTTTAGCGGGAGCACGTTGCCAATAAAGTTATCAATGGATAAAACCTTTTTAAGCTTTGGAATGCCGAAAAAAAAAATGTTTGGGGATTAATGATCTTCGTTTTCGATGTATCGACCAGGGTGTAGCTGGTTCCGTCTCATTCTGAAAAACACACTTTACTTTACAACTTCTCGAAAAACCAATGGTAATATTTGATGTGTACCAAAAACGTGTTGTATGGGTGTTACGGTATGTTACCAGCACAACTTACCAGAGACTTGACAACGCGCCGTGCGTTTCTTACGTTCAGCCAGGGTATTATTTCAAACAGCAGATATTACAGGGGCTTTTGCGACATAATTGTTTTGGATGTTTTATTAAATGAAAGTAAAAACTCTCAGGACGTACGTAACAGCAATGTTCACAAACGCCGTCATCAAAACCATTGTTTCATTTATTTTATCATGCAAAACCTATTTCCTAGTGGTAAGGAAGACTCGTACACGTAAGTCTAAAATACGGCTATTACTACGTTTTATTCAAGAATCAGAGAGATAAGAGTCAACTTGAATTCTAGCCCGTCAAATTCTCCCACGAAGGTCGATGGCCTTTAATTGAAATATTTGAAGCTGCGACGGAAAAGCCTTACAATTATCTCTTCCTTGATTTTACACAAGAGTGTCCGGACGATTATCGTTTTCGAAGCAACTTATTCGAAAAGCCAATTATTCTATATCAGGTTATATGTGTTCTTTGCAATAGATTGATTGCCATTCCACATGAAGAATTCTCAATTTAAATTGCGGTTACAGCAAAGTTCAGAGCATTTCATCAGCTAAAAATGGATCAAGTAATGACTCAACATCAAAATGTATCTTAATCCATATGATCACAACTCATTAAAACTGGGATTCCCGATTAGAAAGAAATAAATAGTGTATGGAAATGATCCGCAATGTTTGAGTTAGGTACTCCAAACCCTATCGAATCGTGCTCTTTCCTTATTCGAAGTATTGAAGCCATATGTTCAATTTCAATGAGCGAGAGTGAGAGGATAGGGGAAGATAGTAAAAGGTATTTGGGACTCACGTGCCGAAGAACTTGAACTATATGCTGTACATGTCCGTCGTCGAGAATTTCATCCTGTGGCTTGGGGAGAATATTTCTTGACAAATCTCAGATCACACAATGTCTCCAAAGACATTTTTAAATCGACAAACTCTTGATGAGCTTTACTCTTACCACCATCACTGCCACATTTGCCGAATTGAAACGTAAGCGAGGTCTACTAACTACAAACTTCAACGTGTATACCTAACACCTAAGAAACGTCTTAACACAGCGTTTGACCCGGACTTTACAGTACACCAGAAAGGTTACGCAAAGTGAACCGATGATTGTACAGAGACGACAATCAAAAACGAATACTCCAAAAGTTTCGGATAAAAGTATTTTGATTTTCTGACCGATTACTAATATGAAGAAGCTATGTTGTATTCCATGTCTCCTGAATAACTCCTAATATTCAAAGTATCAGTTCAGTGTATGGAGTACCTGCTGTAGAAGTCAATCTCAAAAGGAATATACATCATTCAAACAAGAAACATAAAACAGATTTGAAGCAAAATTCCCGTTGAGGGCAAAAAACACAATACCATGAATCAAAAAACTAAAATCAATTTACTATATAACCTCGTTTACCACAGTGCCGGATTTTCATTCATGTCAAAAAGTTAGCGGAAGCATAGTGGTTACTCCACAAAAAACGTGTCACAAGAATGGTTTTAAAAAGCACAACCAACATTCCACACTACATACATCAGCCCGTAAAACGCTACCCAACACGACTGTATATTGTGCATGATATTGACGAACAATGGCAAGCTGATTTAGCAGGATTGTTTCTTTGCTAAAACAAAAAGAATAAGGGTATATACATTTCCTACTGGACTGTAGTTTCGATCTCTTTTCACGTTACGCGTGGGTAACGTCCTATTCGCTCGAAACGAGGAGTAGATGTCGCCCGTGCATTTCAAAGTATTTTTTGATGAAGGAAGAATTTCCTAAGCGGAATACAGTCTGACAGGGTGACAAAGAATTTGAAAACAAGCATGTCAGAAAATTATTTGCAAACTAAATGATATTGAGCTATTTAGTAGTGAAAAGATGCATATAAGGGCAGCTGTGGTGGAACGCTTCAATAGAACACGTTAAAACCCGGTTCTGTGGAGATACTTTACAGCTAATGTGACACAAAAGTGGACGGATGTCTTACAAAAGTGTGTATCTGCTATAATATACTCTATTCATCGCGTCATCGGCCGCCGGACCTGCGGACGTAACACATGAAGTAGTGGATGATATAGCGAGAAGGAAAATTATAAACGAAATAAACATATACGCGAAAAAGATGATGTAAAGATTGGAGACAAGGTTCGTATATCAAAAGTAAAAAAGTGTCTTTGAAAAAGGATATTTACCTAACTATACTGAAGAAATATTTACAATATTCAGAGGTGAATAAAAAATATAATAACCTATAACATATAAATCAAGAGATTATAATAACGATGTTATTGAAGGAAGTTTCTATCGTCAAGAAATACAGGTCATACATAAAAATGATGATGATTGAGAAAGTTATTAGAAGACAGAAACGACATGGCGAGCGGTGGGCGCTAGTGAAATGGGCTGGATATCCTTCAAGTATGAATAGTTGGGTACGCATATCAGACTTTAATGATATATATAGCAACGCTCCTAAGCTATTCTTATGAGTGAGAAAATTATGATCAAATGGATCGAGCAGCACAATTTTATGCATCACCATCTTACATTGGAAGAGGTGGCGGTTTTCCCGTATTCTCAGGGTCAAGAAGACTAAAAGAGGTGGTAGCGTTTTAGGATCAATTAAAAAACATGGCTATGCCCGTAATTTCATCTGTTGGTCAAATGCTCTTAAACAAGCTGTAGGTCTAGCCGGTGATATGGTTGGAGACGTAATACGTGGTCGCAATATAAAACAGTCACTAAAGGAGCATGGAATTAAAAGAATAAAGAGAGTAGGAAGAGCTGGTTTACGCCAGGTAGCTGCATCACTGAATCCGTTTTCTTCAAGCAAACGTAAAAAACGTAGAAAACGTAAAAAGTCAATTCCTAAAAAGCAAACACCTCGTAAAAAACGTAGAAGACGCGGTCTATTCTAATGGAGACAAAGAATTCGGCATTATGTATATTCGATAAGCAGGCAACGCAAACGGATGTCATAAGGAGTTCAGTCACCGATTATTTTCCAGTGACCAGTATCACTTCTGGAGGACCTATAGAATTTCATATACCTGGAAGTACAGACGATTGTATTGATGTCAATGACATTTATCTTCATGTGAAATTTAAAGTCACAGAAACTGGTGGAGGAGATGTAGAGGATAAAGACGAAGTAGGTGTAAATAATTTAGCGATAGCTACCTTATTTCAAGATGTAAGTCTCACACTTGGTGAGATTAGACAGCAATGTTACCCTTACAAAAGTTATTTAAACACTATCATGCAGTTTCATCCAGCAGCTCAAGAAAGTCACATGACATTATTTGGATGGTGTAAAGATGAAGCTGGCGCAATGGATGCCAAAACAAATAAAGGTTTTATTACAAGGAAGAGATGGACGACCGATGGCAAGCTATGTGAATTGTACGGACCCTTATACCTTGACTTCTTCAATCAATCACGCTTCCTTATATCACAAACAGATCTTAGACTCCGTTTATTACCTAGCAAGCCTGAATTCATATTAAATGCATATGATGCAAAAGTAAATTTGAAGATAACGTTCGATCATGTGAGTTTACACGTTCGACGAATGCTTCTCAATCCATCTGTAATCAATGGTCATGCTGTCGGTTTGAGTAAACACAATGCACATTATCCCATCAACCATACGGAAATAATTAATTTTACCATTCCAACAGGTCAGAAAAGTTATATCAAAGATCGCCTCTTTCCATTGCAAATACCAAAGGTACTCATTATTGGCATGGTTGAAAATGATGCATTTAATGGCAATTTGAAGAAGAATCCATCAACTTTCAACATTTTGATTTAGATATGATAGCTCTATATCGAGATGGTGAAAGCATTCCTGGTTGTCTTTTTACTCCTGATTTCAATAACAGATTATATTCACGCAGTTATGCCAACACAATGCAAACATTTCACTACTTCAATGCTGATGATACAAATGGACTGACTTATGACGAATTTGGAAAAGGTTATACTCTATATGCATTTGATTTAACTCCTGATAACGATATTGCAGCAACATACCGTCATGCTACTACAACAAAATAACTTACGATTGGAATTAAATTTCAAGAAGAATTTGCCAAAGACAATAAATGTCTTGGTTTATGCTATTCACAACTCTTTTATAGAAGTAACAAAGCTTCGTGATATTCTTACTGATTATAACCGTTAAAATGAGTTGGTTATCGTCCGATGACATTGATGCATTTATTAGAAATCGAGTAACTATGCAATTTCGAATTATATACAAGTTAGTATATCCAATTGACGGACTACCTTTAACTTTTACAGCACCAGCATTCTTTATAATAAACACTCATACTCATAACTTGCCTGGAGAGCATTGGAAAGCGATCTTTATTGATAATAACAAGAATGGTGAAATTTTTGATTCATTAGCACTACCAATATCAAACACTCTTATTCGTTTTATGAATGCAAATACAAGGCAATGGAACTTTAATAAAAAAGCCTTTCAACATCCTTTATCAAGTAAATGTGGTGTTTATACTCTCTATTACATAAACAAAACGTTTATGTTTTTCTTCTTTAGAAGACTTGTGTAGCACCTTCTCTGTTCATACCCATTGAAAATGAAGTAACCATGTCAGAATTTTATCAATAAATGTTGTAATGTACTTGATTTGTTTTAATTTCAATGATGGGTACTAGTTAGTAAACTTTGGATGGGGATTAAATACAGTCAAATAAAACAATAACAAGTATCATATAAGAGAATTTATATTTTAGATACTTAACTAAAGATTTTACAATTTTGTATGCTTGTTCAAAGTTTTTCAAACCTGTAATAACACAATTTCCGTTATGAAATACAGCTATATGAGCAGGTTTCCACTTTCTGATTAGACAAGCAGGAAATAGTTCTGTCTCATAAAATATGTTATGATTTGAAGTGTTTAAACTGTGTAACTTCACAGCCTTATTCAATTGAACAGACACTACCAGATTCCTCAGAGTCAGTGGTGAAATTGTTAGATTTGTAAATATCCTTCTTAGTTTCTTCATAACAATGTAGGTCATCCATTGCCTTTCGGAATGAGAATGATTTCCCATTATTTGAACCTTGCCGCATTGAAAGACTTGCACATTTTTCTTCTTTGCGAGATGTATTACCACCATGTGTGGCCTGCCGCGATGAAATGTGCTTTGAGGAATATGACGATGGATACATTCGAGATCTATGCGAGTTCCGAGAGTGAAATCGTACATGCTGTTGACGATACGCATTCTGATGAAATAATGAGCGTAGACGACGATGGACAAACCTTTTTATATGCATTCCAACACCTTTCACCGATATTGATATAGTCAAATCGTGAATGAAGTCGATGATTGGTTAACCATAGACCATTTCCCAAAGGTATTGATTCTGATAGAAAACTATTGGATGTGATAACATCATGTAGATTTTCAAACTGATAGTGAGAAAGTCTTATTCGAATGTTTATACTTTCTTTGATAAAATATAACACATTGATTATGATAGGATACCTCCAATATAGGCGATAGGATGAAAATCATGATTTAAGCAATATATTGTACATATAGTAGAAGCAAGACAAAATGAGTTTCTATCACGTTTTGCCTAGCAATACTTCAACAACTTCGTTTCCTAAAAACAACGCATCTGCATATTCAACTCCCATTAATAATCCATATTATTTACCTGGAGAATGGGAGGTGGGAGTTACAGATATCACCTACAGTAATTGTATCTATACATTTAATAATGATACAATCACAATACAAAACAAAGACATGACATTAGCCAAAGTTACAAAACCAACGAAAGTAATGATTCACTTGTCCGATTTAACAAAGAATGCACATAATGATAAAGATTATCGAATAGGGATCATCAAAGATTTGAATACAGCTCTACGTGGTATTATAGAATTCAAATTAAACATACAAAATGACGTGATGTATTTGTCCTGCAAATGTATTTCAAAGAATATGGCGGTGATATTTAATGAAGAGTTGGATGGATTCACACATTTTTCCAGATGTGATAACACAGTATGATAAGCACCATATGTTTTTGTTACAGACAAAGGTATACGCATTAAATTCTAAATCATTGTCTGCTACTATTATTCCACTCATAAAACCTAAAGTGTCATATGTCCTAAAATCAACCAATGACGTGATTGACATAAAGTCTCTGCTAGAAAGTTTTCGTAAATGTCAAACATATAAATATGAGTTACAGACTGATGGAAAGTTTCTTGTGTTAAGAAATAGTAATGGGAGATTAAATGCAAAATACTTGTTGGTATTTAACGAAGCATTTCAAGAGGTTGCACAGTTTAACTTTGCCGGTATTAGTTGGCAAGAGAAAAGGATTGGGAAATATAATTTCAAAAAAGCGTTTAAAAGATGAATGGACAATGTATATATATGAGATAGACTCTCCGGATATGTTTAACAAAGGAAACCTAACTATTACACTTCCACCAACCTTATGTAAAACATCTTCTCAAGTATGTGACTTTTTAACGGATCAAATCAATCATCCATCCATTCAATTTATTCATCAAGAAAATGAAGCTAGACTATGCATTACCATGTATGGAGTTAAAGTCATTATGAGTGATGAGGTTCGTGATATACTAGCATTTGAAAATAATACGTACAGTGATAGAGGTACATTTGAAGCAAGTGATGTAATATCCCTAACACGACGCATTCATTATTTTTATATTTACTCAAATGTCAGTGATATGGTACGTATAGGAGATACTGCAGCTCCTTTATTAACTGTACTACCATTTAATCCAAGACCATGCAACGTATTGACTGAAGTCAATTTCAAAAATCCCATGTATGTGAAGGTGATTCGCGATCGTATTAGTCAAATTGATATCCAAATGTCTGATGGAACAGGACAGGAAGTGCCATTTCATCGTGATGCAGTTTCCAATATCCGTTTACACTTTCGTTGTATCTAAGCAAGGTTAAGATTTTTAGAAATATAGTGAAATGTCTTCTTTTAAAGTTTATTTACCTAGCAATGCTTCACAAAAGAACTATCCGTTCAACCGTGCATCCTGCTATACGACACAGTTTATAAATCCTATTCGATTGGATGGTAACTGGAAAGTTGGTTTAGAAAGTATTACTTATAGTAGCAACATTGGTCAACGCGACGAAGTAGGTCAATGTAAGGTAACCTATCGTGATATTACAATTAAATATGCGAATGATCTCTATCCCATTCCTTACAAAACAACAGAGGACAATAAATGGAATTATAAAGCTTATAAACTTTCAATGTTGCCAGATGAACACATGTCACCTGAATCATTGGAAAAAGCGCTAAACTCAATGAATGGCATTATTTTAAAGAACCCCAAACATAGAGCATTTCATTTTGAAATTCATGGTTCTAGAATAAAGTACACTACACCTTATGAAGGCCTAACGATTCGATTTGGAGAAAAATTATCCCAGCTATTGGGCTATAAAGAGCGAATAAATTTGAGTTTAGATGGTCGGAGAGAGGTCATGTCTGAAGTCCATCTAAGAATTTTGAAACCTGAAGATTACGCGTTTCATGTATTTGATCGAAATGTTGTAAAACATTCTTGTCGTATTATCTTAAAGCATGCCGATGAGCCAATTCTATCTGCTGGCGAGTTCATAAAAAGATGGAATAAGGAATTGAACATTTATGGTTCACATATTAAATATCAATCCAAAAGAATGGTGATTACAACTACGAAACAAAATGATGGCTTTAGTACTGAATGATGATGTTCAAAGATATATCCATCATGATGAAACACTTATTGGAACGGGTGTGTTTTGGCCAAGTAAAATGTACGGAGCAATTCAAACTTACATGGAAAATATGAAAGAAATTCGATACAATCAAGATATTTGGATACCTATAAAACCTGGTATGATGTATTACAGCACTGAAAATCGTGAATGGATTGTCCATATTTATTTTGATACGTTAGAATTTACGGGAGGTGTTATTGATAAATATTGCTCATTTGATATTTATCCGAGACATTATAATCACGTATAAGCAAGTCTTAATGTTATAAAGTCTAATGTGAATACATGGTTATGGAGTATGACTAATAAGTCAATCGATTTGAAGACTATAAATCATTATACACAATTACTGGTTCCTGAGAATGTATCACTTACATTATCATCTAACCTTCAGTTTTTATGTGGATTTGACATGTTTCAATTTGAGCAAGGTTCATATATCAGCACATCAATAGCAACTACTCTTGATAAACGTGAACAAGAAATTTTTATTCATGTTGATATCGCTGAACAAACTAGCTATGGTATCAGAAAGGATCAATTCCTACAACATTTCATTCATATGAAATCTAAAGACTATGGTATTGTTGAAAGACGTTTCGAACCCATTGTATATTTGCCGGTTATTCGGAACTACATCGAGTCAATCACTGTTAAAATCTTAAATTCTTGGAATGAATGTATTTCCATTTCTAATTCAAAAACTATGTTAGTCCTTATTTTCAGTAAAGTAGACAATTGAAAATGAAGCATGTATATGTACAAAGATATATTTACATAATAAAAATGAAGTATCCAACATGCGTTTTTAATGTACATGGATAATATACACAGAGTAAGGAATTATTCAAGTCAAGTCTTTAAATATGTACAAAAGAGATCACAATTGAAATCATCAATGAGATAAATGTTTGGGAAGGCTGTAACAAAAGATCAATAACAAAGAACATCAGAAAAAAATGTACATATAAACCACAAAAATACATAAAAGAAAATAAGACCAGTTCAACAATGAATACTGCACCAACATATGATATGTCTGAACATAATACTTTAGCAATCACCTGTCATAGGAAGTGCGATGCGTCGTCGTTTGAGTGGTGGAATATTGGTCTCATAATGACCATGTGGTAACGATTGTTATTATTCAGCCAACATCGCTTATCTTCCCAAATTGATAAAGCTCTCTTTCTAAATGTTACTGTCTGAATGTTATGACTATGCGATTGGATCGATGTCATTTGGACAGTGGTTTCAGTTAGATTTTCAAATACTGTACGATACTCCTCATGAATCATATTACGGACCAAAGTTTTACTAATGCCTTTGGCTCTATTGATATTGCTATCGTCTTCGACCAAGATACTATACATTTTAGGTTTTAATAAAATCATTTCTGTGATGGTTCGACCTGCAGCTTCGTCTTTAAAACAACCGAGCTTTGCTTTATTTGCTACGGTAAAAAGAGGATGGTCATTCGAATAATTACTCGAGTCGAACTGATTGCGTAAACTACTATAAACATCGTTAAGACTTACATTAGCATGTGTACTCAATGCCAAGAAAAAACTATCGGTATCACCGCCTAATAATTCTACTTTTTGAATGAGATTACATTGATGTAGAGTTTCATAAAATAATTTATACATTTCTAATTTACTATAATCTAATACTGCTTGGCCGATGAAGATGGGCTTGTCCAATTTAACTTTGGATTTCATCATGCGAACTCCCACTACGTCTTCAGTGATTATATCCCTACATTCAAAGAACGGGTTACTTGATAATTTTTCAAAGTTATTTGGATTAGTAACTAATTTATAGTTGATGCGTTTTCGAACATCTTCCATTGTTTTACCAAAGAGTGAATTATTTTTTAACTTATAATAATCCTTTTCAAATGCATTCTTGGCTTCACTTCGTTTTTCACTATTTTTACTGATGTATGGCTCTAGAAATTTCTTTTGCTTGAATTTTATAGCATTTCGCACTCTCACTAACTGCATTCCCATTTTAAGATATTAATGATTTTAAGATTTTAATATTGCGAAATGACAAATATACTTTTCTCTATTATGTTGTGTCATTAATAACTTCCGATATGGCTTAAATTTGTGCGAACTACCCCTATCATCTGCCATCCTATTCCATAACTCCTGCATATACGTACTTAACATCTCACTAGTGACTTCATCACTTTCTGGCGCTAATCGAAAATCTTTAGTCTTATCATGTAAATGTTCTGGGTAATTTAAATCTATTTCAAATATATATCCTACTTCCCCTTCCTCATCAAGGGCAAGTATATTAGCTGGATCTTGGAAATGAGCTAGCTCGACTCCTTCAACCCAGCTAAATTGTGAATGAGGAAGATACCCGCACATAGAGGAGCCATAGAGGCTATTCTGGTCTATGTACCCTAGATGTATGTTAGGTGTACCATGATCTACATTTCCTACTTGCATAGTCTTCTTATGTACATTAGTAAAAGCTAATCCACCTCTGATCCCCCTCTCAAAAAATCGGTACATGTCTATGTCCTGCAGTAGATCTATTTCTTCTTCTGTATACTTAAATGCAGACATATAACTAAGGCCTGGGAGACTTATGAAATGAAGAGGATCCAACCGGTCATCTTCTCTAACTATGTTCCTAAACTCTTCAAACACATCAGCTAATAAATATACATCTAATTCTAAATATCGCACCATGTACTCGCCAAACGTCGTACATTCAAACTTCTGCCATGCTCCTTGGGCATGTCTATAATCCTCCTCACTACATTCTTCACCCGTCAGATCATTCTTAAAGGCTTCTCGAGTAGGGAGAGAGGATTCAGACAACCGAGAGAATCCATCAAAGTAAGCGTAGGGAAAGACGCCTTTTCGTTTTAAGACCTCATCAGTCAACCGAGGAAACCGTAATTTCATCCGCTGAGTGATGGGTAATGATTCCAAGTTATCAACTAACGTGGATAAGGCAGAGGAGAGAAATTGGAATGAGTCAATAAAGACAACGTCAAAATAGATGGTCCTATCCTCCTTTGTCTTTCCCACAGGAATCTTTGCTCGTAGAGACATAAACTTTTCCGACGACTGTGCAATGACTGAAAACTCCCAGTCCTTCATGTGACTTATACCATGTTTGATGAGTACATGGGCATCGTATGACTTAAAGTTATGAAATACTATAGGTAAGACGCGTCGTCTCAATCTAAGTTTTATATTACATTTCTGGCATAATGCCCCACGATATTCTCCACTAATGTGATCATGATCCCTACATTTTCGCTTATTTTTATTACTATTTTCATTATCTTCTTCAAATGTACATTTACATCTTGGACAAGAAGTTATGGACTCATACTCATATTTCTGTAATTGTGTCATTTCCATGTGATTACATGTTAATTCATTTAGATGGCTATACTGCTCTTTCACTAATTCATCTATTTTACCTAAGAATTGGGGAATGCAGTCGTCACCCACCCAAGTCATGATTCCACGTTTTTGACTAAGTTTAGCTTTAGGATGCCATACTTCTAAGCCAGCAATAGCGGCTGGGTGATGGGATTTCGTAGTGGGATCTATGAAACATTCAATATCGGCGTAAATAACTTTAAGTGGTGCCAGTTCATGTCCTAATGCTTCATATTTATGACTCTTATATTTCGGCATTACTTCTACTTGTAAGCGACCCTGTGAACAGGATTGATAATGTTCTTCTAATAAATGCTTGTAGTTAAATGCACGGCAGCAACGTTCGCAATACAATGTTCCTACATGTGATGTCTGATCTTTATACAATCTACTCAATTTAGGTATACTGCAGTAATGTCGTTGCTGCGCTTCACCCTCCCCTTTTATTACTAATAACAAATTGACAGTTCGAGGTGCTATGACATTGCGATTATTATATCTAGGGCCTTGCAAGCCTTTATGCCATACATGAATATTAATTTTGAGGTTATTATTGCGCTCAACTATGGGAACATCACGAGAAATATCTATATTATTTATATCGTCAATACCTGTAAAATCTAACTCGTTCTCCCATTGCCTATACTTACTTACTCTAAATCTGTTTGAATTAACTTCATTATAATGGAGAATGGATAATAATGCATACTTAAAACAATTTCTATCGACGTCTACATTAATTACGGCATTTTTATTTTTTAGTGTTGGGGGGAGAACAAAAGAGCCATGACCTTTAAAAGTTTCGGTTAAGGACAATTTTAGAATAGCATAATCAACCCGTTCAAAGATAAGTCCACTTGAATGTTTTGAAAAATTATCTAAATTCGTTCTGAGCGCAACTGCATTTCGTACAACCCAGTCCCTAACATCTCCAACTAATTCAGTCGGTAATCCAGAAATGTAAAATGCTTTCCTTTCTACTACTCGGCCAGTATGTGGATCAATCTTTACAAAATAAACTTTACATAAAATCCTAGCCCTAACCAGAAAATCTACAAGTAAAGGTTCAAAAATGCAACTCAATAAATCAGTCTCACTTTCAACCCAATTCCCTAAATCTAAAACTTTAGACACTGGCGTACACTGATAATCTCTAGCTAAACCATTGTGCGATACATTACTCAACTCTACATTAGTATTATTACCAACAAATTGTTGGTGAGGGCTGTGGTGTAATAAATGAGAAGTTAAACGTACTTCAGATCTAAATCGCTGAGCGCATATATGACACGCGAAGGCTAAAGTATCATGCGCAGACATATCATGAGTAGAAGCAGTATTGATTGTAGAAGTGGACTTACCCTCTTCAGTGGATCTTTTTGATTTACTGCAGATGGTTTCCTGATGAACTTTGAGATATCGCAATGTTAAATACGTCCTCAAACATCTATCGCAACGGTATTTCTTTTGCGATCTACGTACATCACTGACACAGTCGGATGGGCCGGGATTCCATTGGCCTTGAGGTCTCGGGTCAGGATAAATGACAGTATATGACGTGGCCTCGGTTGGGTGTAGAGGTGGAACGCGAGAGGTTGTGGGTGGACGGGTTAATTCGATATCATAATCCTCGTCTTCTGAGGTCTCGACGTCATACTCATTTGAAGGTTGGGCTGAAGGAATAAAAAAAAAAAATGAACGTAATTAGAAAAATTGATTTAATGTAGGACTACTAAATAATAGGCCTATTACGTTTATTGATACATCTTCAACACAAAATTCAAACTTTTAACCCTTACACCGTGGTGGTATTATATATCTGACTGAAAATGAGTTAAAATAATTATTTTCCTCACTCTAATTTCTGATTAAATATAGTGTTTTTTAACTAACCCCTTCACTGTGGCATGGCTCGCGCTGCGAGCCATGAGAATTTTTCTTCAGTTGCGGATGAGATTTTTCTCTTAATATCAAATCGTGTAGGTAAATTAAGGCATTTTACAAAAGTTTATGATCCGTACAGCGGTCCTGGACGCTTACGGGATTATTTTTCACATGTATCTCAGAGCGAGAAATCAGCAACTGGAGGGATTTTATTCGGTTACATTTGCCGCAGTGAAAGGGCTAATAGACAATTTGTGCTATTTTTACATATATCTTATTATAGTTATTGAAGATCTTCGTTACTTAATACTCTCATGGCTGAATAATGATGATTATAATTTCACGCATGTCTACCACCTTGTAATTGTTCATAGTCAACTATAAAAACAATACTTGCTTCGTAATTTACTGATAACATTTCCTTCGAATCAGTTTAAGATGAAAAGAGACGCGTAGGCTATAATTTCTTGGAAATGTTTGATTATAATATGAAGCAAGCTGTATGGTGCAATTGAAGTATCGTAAAAATATCTACTTATATTGTAAACTTCTTCTGATTTATAGGTAAATAACAACTTGGTCATGATTAGAGTTCTGTGATAATAGAATTTCCAAATCATCATTACAAATAAAACCAGAAATTTCTATAGTCCCATAAGTTATAACAAAATATTTACTTATATTTTAAACATCTTTTGAAATTACTAAGGACTTTAATTTCATTGATCCTTTTCTTTACAACGACGCTTCCTTGAGCATTTGTTTTGCACATTACTTCAATTGATGTATATGAGCCAGTATAGTCTCGTGTGTATACATATGGGCTAAAAACTCTTAATACGAAAAACCTCTGCTACCACTAAGCCTATACATCAAATCACTCATTCTTGAAAACATTAAATTGAAGGTTGGATAGTAAAATCTTTGCTGTGAGTAAAATCTCGGGTAGAAACTTCCTCAAGATTTCATTTTAAGTCGGAGTAGGTCTAAAATTTGATGAAATTTGTAAATTGATTAACAGATATAGCAAATATATGCACTGTGGAACTTGTATTGATGAATTTAGAGTGTATGAAATGTCGGGTAGAGGTCAAAGTCGGATTACTTATGATCATATTCCAATTGAGAAAATATTCCATTTCAGAATTTATAAGTACATTGTTATTCATGTCTGGCTCAAATGTAAGCCGATTTCATATATGTTCTTTCTTCAGGGAAGCTAAATTGTGCTATATTATCAAATGATTGAAATTTCTTCTATTTTTATAAGTATCCATTAAATATGATAAGAAATGACCAAAGATGTATCGGCTAGCTTTAACAATGCAGCGGCTGAGATTTCATCTAATTTAATCTAATTGATTTGACTAACTAATTTTATCTAATTTCCTCACAAGCTCAACAACCGACGACAAAGATAAACATTGTTAAATTTTCCCAACGCTTCACTTTTCTGAAGTTGAGATGTTTGCTAATTATTTTGATAGCTAAAGGTGTTTACAAAAATATAATCTTGTTATTCACAGAAATATTGAATCAAAGTTGCTTTATTCATTAACATGATAGCGAATTGCCACAAATTGCCATTAAGAATTAAATATTTCTCACACTATGTTGTGAATAATAATATTTTTCTGAAGATGAAAGCATATTAGTGTGAGTATTTTGATAACTAAAATAATTTCACTTTATCAGCTATACATTTAGTTTTCGAACTTACCATTCACGGAGTCTTCCTTTTCTTCAGATAATTGATTATCTAAAATAAATATATTGAATATTAATTTTATTTTTCTGAAGATGAAAGCATATTAGTGTGAGTATTTTGATAACTAAAATAATTTCACTTTATCAGCTATACATTTAGTTTTCGAACTTACCATTCACGGGTCTTCCTTTTCTTCAGATAATTGATTATCTAAAATAAATATATTGAATATTAATTTTCATTTCTCGTCGCTTGCATCAACTGCAATTAGAATTAACGATGATAGATTTTCAGCTATGAAATAGATAAATATAACTTACGGTCAACATTGTGATCATCGGGGGCCTTCGGCAATTGAGGTAAATTCAGTTCAAAGTCGGATGCTGCAAATTATGAAGAGTTCGATAATTCAATATATGTATATATATAATTTTATCCATACTTACAATATTCTGATGGTAGGTTGCTGTGAAGAACCTTGTCGATTTCCTCTACTTGTAATTCTTCTGACTGAACTCCTAATAGATATAATAGGTTAGGATATAATCTCAAAATGTATGTTATATGGACTTACAATCCCAACTGCAAGGGCTCTGCCCTTCAACTATCGTATTACTCGTATTGCAGCCGGTCAGTGTTGAGTCCGGTGTATTTTCAACGACCGGTTCATTCCAGTCGATCAATTCGGATTCTAATTTAGCAAGTTGGACTTCTACTGTAAAAGAAAATATTAGATATGAAATTATGTTACTTTTTCTATATTTTTCAAAACTTACATTCATTCCGGAAGGATTGGTTCTCGCGTGGAGTGTTCCTTATCCTCGACCTTAAATAAGTACATTCCCGTTGGACAATCTCCATTATGCATGGCGTTTAGAAAAACAACTTGTAGTATTAAGACTTAATTTTATTTTGGCATCGAATCTGATGTGAGTCGTATAGTTGACATCTAATCTGTTAGCGAAAGATAAACAGGATTGAAAGACATCTTAATGGTGGACAGCCAGTAACAGAGGTGGTGCTGCTGAAGTAACTAAGTGATCTGCCTATAAGCTCCAAGGATGCGGGTTTTAAATCCTCGGCTTTTACATTAAAAATTTTAATTATTCAAAACATGTTTATTCAGATTAGTGATGTGAGCAGTTGTATGATGAATCGAAACTGAAAGTATGACTCATGGTTGAATCGAAACTGAAAGTATGACTCATGGTTGAATCGAAACTGAAAGTATGACTCAGGGTTGAATCGAAACTGAAAGTATGACTCATGGTTGAATCGAAACTGAAAGTATGACTCATGGTTGAATCGAAACTGAAAGTATGACTCATCATATTGTATGATGAATCGAAACTGAAAGTATGAGTCATCATATTGTCATTCATGTAGGCCTACTGTGCAACCACGGTAACTAAAATTGCAGTTTTTAGAGTTGGGTTACAAAATGAAAATGTCAAAGGGCTTTAGATGTATTCGTCTCTCCACAAGTTGTCAGGTGATAGGTCGCAAGCCTACCTTTGGAGAAAAAATAAAATTAACTAGTACACATGTACTACATTGTATTCACAAATACACATATCATAGTATTCAATGCTGGGTGATTAATAAATTGGATATGAGCCAAATCTAATTAATTATTAAAATCAACTCTGTTTACGTAAGACTGGTCTAACATTATCTCGGTCGCCTTTCAATGCGGGTGATTATGTAATAAACTGGCCGCTTGCTAATCGAAACTAGATTACATAACTGGCCGCTTGCTAATCGAAACTAGATTACATAACTGGCCGCTTGCTAATCGAAACTAGATTACATAACTGTGCGCAGTTTATCACATTCCTTCTACTAACAACTTATGAATGAAAATGTGTAAATGATATGTGTGTCCTTAAAAACCCTATTCTTTACAAATGTGAAATATCAAATGATTAGTTTTTGCAAAATTATGTAATTTTTAGCAATGGTCATATCCTAACGATTAATTTGCAATGTCAATCACTGAAAAGTATGCATTACTTCATTTGCAATTGGAAAAAAATACTTTAGAAATTTCGGTCTCTTTCATTTGTCTTTAATAGTTCGCCAGTCCTTCAAGCATTGCGATAAAGTCATCAAAACACTTCATATCGTTTATTTGACGCAGATCGCAGAATTCTTAACCAATTTAGTTGAAACACACTTCATTTAAAAGGAAATTTCACGAAGAAGATGATTGTGATATCTATTTTGCAAACAGCAGTCATTTTTTCTCTTTGAAGATACTCGCTTGTATCGCTCATGCTCATCGCAGTGCGTTTCAACAGTCGATATAGCTTATAACTGTGTTGACAGTTTGACAAAAGGATTGATTTCACTTGGTTTTTATTAATAGTATTGCCAGTGAAATATTTGATCTGATATTCCCTCAAATCATACGACAACCACAACTTACAGATTTTGATACTCAAGAGAATAATTTCTGAAGATTCGGATTTATACTTAACGAAAATTAACAGGACGGAATGCCTTTGTAGACGTATCATAGTGAACTCAGTGCTCATCTCCATTTGAGATAATTTTCTAGACTGTTGGTTGACCAAAACTCATCATAGGACAGAGTTGGAAGTGGGTCATGGGTTAGGTGGGTCACAAAATCGCGTGGGTCACGTGGGTCGTGGGTCATGTCCTTCCGAAAAGTTGGTGGGTCAGGTGGGTCGTGGGTCACATTTAGCGTCGGTCAGGTGGGTCGTGGGTCAGAATTCGTTGACCCACTTCCAACCAGTTTGACCCATGATCGATTTGACGATCTCAAATATAGTTAACTTACTTATTCGCATTCTTATCATTCATGAAAAATTATTGAGTCAGTGTCACTGAAAGGGGTGATGGATGCACACAGTCAAAATATGCAACACCATTGACTTTCACAAGCCTCATACAGTTTCGAAAGGGGGCGGAATTCACACAAATTAAGGACTCGAAAACAATTGCTGCTATCTACTGAGAGATGTTGGTTGATGGAGAGAAGTTATTTGAATACAATTGTGTATGCTCGATTCTCGGTCGCTATGTCTGACGATACCCAATGATGTGTGACCTTGATTTCAGAGATACAGCTACTAAAGAAGTCAGGTATTCAGAGGTATTTTTAATCTTGAAAATTTTCTTGCAATGCCAACTGACCTTCGTTTTGCTTGTTTCGTTTGTCTTTGCTGGTCTTTCGTAGAAAATATCCTCTGGTAGAGATTAGAATGGTAAATCTCTGGTAAAGATTGATCAGAGCCTAAATATTTTCGAAATATGTAATTGATCAAAATATCTTGATAATATACATGTACATGCTTCACATCTAAAGTATTAAGACGTTTAATCTACTTCCGCATCATAGATGTTCCATGCATCTCATTGCTTCTTCGATACATGATAATCTGCAATACGCTAATTCATACGAAAGTCATTGATATAGACTTATCCCTTTCACACAGATTTATTACGGTAGAGCTCTGTGAGGAGATATTTCTTGACACTTCGCATGAATAAAAAGTTTCGTATTGATATTTGATTTGGTATCAATAAAAATAGGAATACTTGCATGATGTCGCTAGTGATTGTTGTCACAACGTACTCGCACATGTAGCGCCACTCATATACGTATGTACATATCCTATATGAACATTGTAAGCCAATTCATGAATTATAATCTTGTAGTCGTGCAATTTTCTATTCACGCGTTGCGCATGCTCACTCCATTTGCTTTTCAATGAATGCCATTCTTACATCAGACATACAACTTTCTACTTAAATCTAACATTAGTGGAAGTAAATGAAATTTGAATCGATTGCCATCAGAAACAACAAAATATTAGTTTGACGATTTTTTTGGGATAATTTTCACACATGTAGTATATAACAGTAAAAAATGCATGAATAAATGATTTAGGCCTACTGCAATTTGATTTTTTAACTTAATTTGATTAAGAAATGTAAAATTTAGTATGTAGGGCCCTCAACTCAACAAATCATCTCTCTACGAGTTAAATAGGTAGCACCAAAAAGGATAGTTAAGAATTATAACAAGAAACAGAATCGTTTAAATTTTTTTAGAACCTTAGGCATTTGTGGTGCATGAAATTTGATTATAAGATAGTAATTTTGATGAGGTTACATGTCTTTTTATCATGTGGCAAGTGATCTGATACACTTGAATCTTCATAACAAATCTTAACAACAATTTTGATACTACGAGGCCTCTACCTTGATAGACCTAGAATCTTGAATGAAAATGAAGCTAAAGATGATACCAGAAAATGAAATTGCACTCACATCATTCACCCTTGCAGCATGTGGGTTAGGTGGGTCAAGTGGGTCAAAGATGTGGTGGGTCAGGTGGGTCGTGGGTCATGTTTTCGTGAAAAGTCGGTGGGTCGTGGGTCATATATACCGTGGGTCAGGTGGGTCATGGGTCAAGTTTCGTTGACCCACTTCCAACTCTGTCATAGGATTACTCGGATATTGCTCCAAAATAGACTGTCACTAGCAACACTTCAATTCATAGCGAACTGTTCTCGTGAAACTTGCAGATCTAGGAACCTGATTACATCACACTTTGTTCATGCTCGTAGGTCTAATGCAAAATGTATGTATTTCCTCGAGAATGTGTCGTTTAGATTTTCGAGTAATTGTGCTTGAAATGTTGCATCTGATTACATGTAAATTCTGGAAACTGAGTACGTCATTTAACTATCTCGGGAAATTGTCATATTATCGTGTCTTGTTTGGTCTCGTTCGAATGCATGTAGCACAAGGAATATGAATATGTTAATTATTTAGCAAAGAAGTGTCCATAGTGATATGGTATTTGTGGTTGCCCCCTCTCCATTCCCCTCTCCAGACCCTCGCCACGCGACTCGTTGAGGACAGGCACTTTTGCTGGACGCGCCGCGTCCGGTGTGAATGGACCTAAATGGTAACATCACACTACATTGGTTTGGCAGGAAATGATAATAATACATACATGAAAGAGACAATAAGCAAAATTAAAGTAAAGATAAGTTAAAGACAAACTATTTCTGAAAACAAAGAGATGGACTGTAAAAATGAACGGCAGTCGCCTCAGTAGTTGCAAGTTCAAGCCTGCCAGAACATCTTAAGATAGAAAAACGGTGATTGTTAACATCACAGTTAATGAGATGCCGGGTGATGGAAGATGATGCTGTTCTTGTCCTGCCATTCTCGCGCAGCCATTTTCTGGACATTTCAATTCGAAGTTTTTAATTTCATGCATGTCTTACTATCATTTCCTGCCTAACCAATGCAGTGTGATGTCACCATTTGTCTGCAAGTCGCTCTTCAGCATTACGCTGATGAATGTTTACCCATTAAATTACAAATGCAGCTTTGCTGTTATCAGTTCTGCGGTAGAATCTCTATGAGACGCAGCGTGGCCAAGAAATAAAATTTTTTTCGTGACAAATGTGAGTCTAATTTTCTATGCATTATTCAAATTTGCGCACACAAAGAAGACAAGTTCAAATTTCTTACCCATATTTTCGTTTAAAAATGAATCAACTAAAATGAAAGCTTAATAATTTTTCTGCTGCTCATTATCTATAATAACAACTTAAAGAAAGCACCTATCAGAAGTCTTCTATTAACCGTTCAGAAGTCGGAGAGAAGTTGGAGATAGTAAAAATTTGATTCTTTTTATAAAGCGGAGGCCAATGGCTAAATATGGCTTCGATTCCCATAGCGACAGACAATTCCGGGTACTTATGGGTTGTCTCCTCCCCCACGTTTTCAAATTTGTCAAAAATCTGTAAAAATGAATCAATTGTCACAAAACTTCAGAGACACGTATTTTGGTGCATTGTCTCATCATATGCGAAAATTCTTGCAAATCGGATGAGTGATTTTTGATTTAGACACGCCAGCGTGACGTGTAGCGATGTCAGCAGCTTTATCTGACTTCGCCTGACCCCATCCCCTCAACAGATAGCAGTATGTCAACAAAGTAATGTCACAACAACTCATGAAGTGATGATGACGAGGCCACAGTCCTTACACTAGCATTTTTAACTTAAGAAAGGCATGGCAAGGTAATGGTCGTTGGAAGATTTCAAATAACAGTGGATAAGACGAAGAGGGAGAGAGAACAACAATGCACACACGAGTAACAATAATGCATCGAACAGACGAAGTCAGATCAAGCTGCTGACATCGCTACACTTCACGTCATCGCCTCTAATGCATAAAATGCTAGTCCGATCAACATAAGTTTTTGCATGTGGGTAGAAAAAATGCTAAAGTACGTCTACCTGAAGTTTGGTGGCGATTAATTTATTTTTGCAGATTTTAGAAAAGTTTGAAAACGTGAGGAGATAGCCCATAAGTACCCAATTCCGATGTGGATGAGATTTTAGTGCAACCACAGTAAAAACTTAGATATTGTGGCAATTTGGTGTAGACCAAATTAACTGAAGCATATTAAAGTAACTAAATTTCTAGATTTACTATTTACTATTTCTGTGCTACTGTCTTCTACGTGTGTGAAGTTAGCACCGCCACTCAGCAACGCCATCTTGAAAATAAAATGTGCCACTCAAATAAACCTAACAGATCGATGCATTTGGTGTGTGCCAGCATGTGCCACCCATTATTTTGAAAGAAATCCTCTAGTTTAGGAAAAATCGCTGCTCGAAAGTTCGACATGGCGGTGATGTGAAGTTAGCAACGCCACTAATTTTTTTTCCAGAATACACAATCAAAACATACGAAACACGCACAACAGATAGAAGACCATGAAAAACATTGTGCCAGTAAGTTTCAGCACCTAAATCCCCGTACTTGCTGAGAAATTAGTTTCCGAAACCACAAAATGGCGGTGATGTGAAGTTAGCACCGCCACTGAAGTCCTTTTTTAAAATACGCAAATAAAACACGCGAGACAAGTACAACTGAGAGATGACCATCAAAAACATTGTGCCAGCAAGTTTCTTCTCCTAAGACGCCGTACTTGCGGAGAAGTTAGCCCCCGAAAGCTCAATGCGCTGGCGGTGATGTAAAGTTAGCACCGCCATCTTGAAAAACGCATGTGCCAGTCAAACCAACGGTCAGAATCGATCTAGATGGAGTGTGCCAGCATGTGCCACTCATTTATTTCACGAAAATCCCACCAGATCCGGTGGAAAACTAACCCGAAAGCTCAATGGCGGTGATGTGAACCAATGCAGGAAAGCCGCAAGACATCTGTTTTTCATACGAACCTTAAAGAGACTTTTAACAAAGGAAGATCTTGTTTACATTTACAAACGTCCTTCCGCTATCCTTCCGTGGTTGCCCACCGCATACTGCACAGAGTGGTGTGGGGCAGGCACTACTAGGATATCTATATATCTACAGGGACGCACAGCTCTATGGCAGTGGTCTGCCAGCCGCAGAACGAGTTTTCAGGTGCCATAAATATCTGTCTTATAATGACTTATAATCTCTTATATGTTTTATATTGACCATAGAAAGGAATGTGTATCTCTTTGTGAAGTCATGCATCATTTTCAATCATAAAAATGCCAAAAGTGAAAAAGCCAGTGTCTGCAAGTTTTCATCTGATCCAGGCAGATCTGATCAATGGCTGTCTGTCTCACCACATGTTATCGAAAAGGAGTTTATATCTAGGTACATGATGTCGTTGAAGTTAGCACCAACCTCAATACCAACGTTTTGAAAAGAGTTTGTACAGAATAGAATCCCACATGTACAGGTACTAGAGCTTCTTCAGCTTCAAAATTCAAGTTTAAATTCGAAAAATTGGGACAAGTATTATTGCTACCTAGTTAGCGAGTTTGTACAGCATTCCAATGGATATATTCAGATACAAACAATAAAAACTAAGTTTGTACAGAAACTTCCAGCACTTACCCTACACGAACAACCGGTAAAACCGGCAGAAACCGATTTTCTCGAAATGATGAGATTTATCAATAAAGGAATTGGTGCTACATGGAAATGAGTTTGTACAGTGCTCCAATCGGTGAAATAGTAGTCTACTAATCAAGTCTGAGTTTGAACACACACTTCTCCGACACTCCAGCACTCCTACGACCGGTAAATACCGGCTATTACACAGTAACTACAAGAATACTGTACATTTATGAACAAATCCATTGGTCACAAGTAGTAAGAAAACGGCGAACACCAGATAGCGCAAGATGGCCGCCGTCGTGTCTGAGTCCCCCCCCTCTGGTCCGCCAGTGTCGTGATGTGCCGGCGAGGTTCCGCTGCCGTCCCCCCCCCTCTGGACCGTCAGTGTGTGAGTCTTGGGTGTCTGTGTCCGACCGCCTGGTGGACTTGGGCGACCGTCTAGGTTGACGTGGGCGACCGTCTAGGTTGTCTTGGTTAAACTGTGGTATGTTTTGGTGTGTAGTGTCGAAACGCGGCCTCGGATGTGAAAACGGAGGCCAGATTCGGATTCAGCGTGAAATTCTGCATCTGTATGGTGAATTTGAAAGCAATCGGAGATAAAAATTTTTCGCTGACGTCCCCCCCCCTCTGGACAGCTTGCTTCGATCTTGGCTTCTAGTGGACGGATTTTGTCGAGTGAGGTGTCATTTGAAAGCTAAGAGTGAGACAAATTCACTGAAACAAACGGCTTGTTCCTATCTGTCTTCGTTTACATGTGAGACGCCATTTAAGATTTTAGGTCGGAGCTCACCTGAAAAAATCCTAAGTGTCAGAGTGACTTTGTATGGGAAAAATTAAAAATTTTCCAAAGTGTGGAATTTCGACCTGGGACCTTTACCAAAGGTTGTTTCATCAAATTTCGCTGACCTCCCCCCCCCCTTTGTTCTAACTTTGGTTCTAGTGGACGGATTTTGTTCGTTCGACTTGCATTGGAAAGAGGATGAAACACTGCTCGACCGCATTTTTCGTTGCGAGTCAATCGGAGCAGCCGTTCAAAAGTTAGAGCGGTTACAAGATTTTAGGTCGGAGCTCACCTGAAAAAATCCTAAGTGTCAGAGTGACTTTGTATGGGAAAAATTAAAAATTTTCCAAAGTGTGGAATTTCGACCTGGGACCTTTACCAAAGTTTGTTTCATCAAATTTCGCTGACCCCCCCCCTTTGTTCTAACTTTGGTTCTAGTGGACGGATTTTGTTCGTTCGACTTGCATTGGAAAGAGGATGAAACACTGCTCGACCGCATTTTTCGTTGCGAGTCAATCGGAGCAGCCGTTCAAAAGTTAGAGCGGTTACAAGATTTTAGGTCGGAGCTCACCTGAAAAAATCCTAAGTGTCAGAGTGACTTTGTATGGGAAAATTTAAAAATTTTCCAAAGTGTGGAATTTCGACCTGGGACCTTTACCAAAGTTTGTTTCATCAAATTTCGCTGACCCCCCCCCTTTGTTCTAACTTTGGTTCTAGTGGACGGATTTTGTTCGTTCGACTTGCATTGGAAAGAGGATGAAACACTGCTCGACCGCATTTTTCGTTGCGAGTCAATCGGAGCAGCCGTTCAAAAGTTAGAGCGGTTACAAGATTTTAGGTCGGAGCTCACCTGAAAAAATCCTAAGTGTCAGAGTGACTTTGTATGGGAAAAATTAAAAATTTTCCAAAGTGTGGAATTTCGACCTGGGACCTTTACCAAAGTTTGTTTCATCAGCTTGATGTTATTGTCCAATGAGGATCATCATCCAATGAGAATCAAGCATTTCTTTATAAATAGCGAGCCTTCCACAGTGAGAATCATTCCATCGTTGAATCACACGAGTGACGGACGCACATTTTCTCTCTCTATTCTATTATCCAACTAAAATGGTAAGTCGCTACTTCCCTCCCTCTCCTCCCTTGAACGTAAACTTAATACAATCTTTTTTCATTTTCAGGCATCTACTCCATCTGCTGCACTAGTAGGACAAAATGACGGTCAAACGTTACAAGGTTCGCTCCGATCAGATCATCTACAACTGAGGCCAGTGGAAGAAACAACCAAGGTACATAATCCTACACCGCTACAGCGTAAATTTAAACAAGTCTTGCGTTATGACGATCATAGCGTAGTACTCCAAACGGGAATGCTCCCTTCCACGGATGTCAAGATAATGCGCAATCAGTATGGGGACTACATACTGATCCCCGTGAGTACGTACATTCGCCGCCAACTCGATATTATTGAGGAGTACGTGACATTAAATATGGACATTCCTACTCCTCTTGCTCAAGAGTGGAAAGCGAGAGATGACAAGGATACTCCCTATAGAAAGATTTGGGATGGTAATCAAATTTGCCTACCGGTATCACATTGGTGTACTTACTATAAGAAGGAGGGAGATCATTCAACAATCATCACATGCGACGAGCTCGGAGAAGGTACTTGGGATATCCTTTTCAAAGTGAATGGACTATATTATGGTCAGCACAAAGATAATAAAATAGCCTCTCTCTCCATGCATATGGAATCCATCCTATATATTCCAAAACCAGCCAGCGTAGATGACATAATTGATCAAATCCTCAACAGCAGTGGTACGAAGCGCAAGTCGGAGAAGAATGCTACATCAAAACGCAAATCAAAGAAGGAGAATTACTAGTCCTTTCCTAACTCTACCCTATGACAATTCGCTTATGTGCTTTGAGTGTCATAGACGTGGTCTTATTAGATACATTTTACTTCTTCGTTGCCATCATATCATTTGTGTATTTTGTCGTGAAAAGCATCGATGTAATTCTTCATTTTGTAATATGTTATAGAACGCTTCCTTAGATGTGTAAATTTCCGTTTTAGGCTTCCATCATCATTTTTATGGATTGTGAGGGTGAACCTGTACAGGAGCTCAGTGCTATTGCTATGAACAATTGGACATATCAGATTGTTAGTGTCTATCATCAACATGCCAACTGCGATCCCAATGTTGATCAATGGGCGAGAAAACACATTCATGGACTTAATCTGAAATATTTGCAAGACTATGGCTTTTCTTGTGAGAGTGCTCTTCTTATTGACTTTAAACGATGGTTAGCTGCTTTCAATGTTATACGCATCTTTTGTAATAATCCTGGTAAGGAGAGGAAAGTATTTCCCAATCTAATCATTGATGATATTTTGCTCCCGCCTTGGGATAGTAGAGTGAATCAACATTATCATGAAGTCACGAAACGTTTTAAGGATTTGTGTGTTCCTATTTTGTCTGTTCGTTGTAGTAGCTACGTTCATAACCAATGCTTCTTTCCTCCTTACCTCAACACTGCCAAAGTCCTGTATGGTTATCATTGCTCGCTGTATGATAGTTATCAGCTGTATCTATTTTATCTCTTTCAAACCATTGATTTATAATGCATGCTTGTTACCGTTATTCAATAAATGTTACTATGAGAAGAGTTGTTGTTTTCATGCAATGGATGGGTTAGATAAAGGGCGATCATGTCTTTCTCAAACGACTGCGGAACATTACGTTTTCATAGGCAAAGTTTAAAAGGAGCTGTTCAAGATTATGTGATAAATTTTCATAAAGATGAGACTGACATCGAAGCAGTGCTCGATGATGCTAGCACTCTATTTCTAGAGTTAATGAATACATTCTCTGATAGCATTGTCATGGCGCGATTAGTTGCGAAAATTAAGTTTAGTCATTTTGGAAAGGAAGAGGTGGAAACTCGCTCTTTCCATTTTACTTCTTATTCAATGGAAGTGGTAGATCACCCCGAAGAATTTTTTAAAAGACATATGATAAAAATTGCTGAACGTCTTAACGCATTTAACCATCATGGTAGCAGTCTAGTGATTGAAGCGATTTCAGATATTCACATTCAACTTTCCATAAAGAAAAATTGAAAATGCAGTGGTACTTGATTGTAGCACAACTGGTTTTCGAGCTATGTCTGCTCACTCTCGAAGTATATTCCTTCTGTACATGCGTCTATTATTTAGAAAAGGCTAGCAAATTCATATCTTCAAAAAGACTTGCTATAGACATCAGTAACGGTGAAACTATGTGTTGCGATGTATGTAAACGAAAGGATGGAAATGAAAAGCGCATCTTCAAGAGATGTAAGCATGCTTTTTGTCAACGCTGTTTCATACGTAATTGCATTCAACTTTGCCAATGTAACCACTGTGATATTGCTCATTTCGAGTGTCACTTATGCCGCAATAGTTAGTACCTATGCAAATGTGGTAAAGATAGGTTTTAGCAAAGACTAACACGGAAAATGGCGAAACGTAAAATGACGAAACGTAAAAGTCAAAAGTTTTCTTCAGCCATTCAAGCTCTCCGACGAATGAAAGCAAATCAGCGATACAATGCTATACGACATGCTAACGATAAATTCATTTGTGAAATTATTTCTCATGTGAGAAAGTTGAGGACGAAGAAATTAGCACCAAAACAACGAAAGTTACTTAAGCGATATGCTACAAAATTGCGTTTCATCTCCAATCCTAAAGTCGCCCTTCAAAGAAAGAGGAAAACTCTAACACAAAAGGGCGGTTTCCTTTCAGCAATACTTCCAATGATAGCTCCTGCCGTGGGCAACCTATTGGGAAATATCTTTGGCTCTAAGCGTTAATTATGCAAATGTTGACTCTCAAAGTAATAAAATGGATTTCAGACTTCAATGCGATAAAGTTCTGACTGTATCAGGTCCATCTCATGCAGGTAAAACTGTTTTCACGCTGAATTTATTGGATAAAAGAAGGGAGTTGTTTAGGGAACCTATCAATCGAGTGATTTGGTGTTATGGTATTTATCAACCGTCGCTGTTTCAGGAATTGCAAAGTCGCAACTTTATTCGACATGAAGGAATTATTCCAGTGGATAAACTTCAGTCTAATGATGTTGTTGTATTGGATGATTTATTAAAAGAAAGTAAGAATTCAAAAGATGTTACAGATATGTTCACTCGCGCAGCACATCATAAAAGGTGCTTTATCATCTATATCACACAAAATTTGTTTCCTGATGGAAAAGAAGCTCGTACACGAAACCTGAATACACACTATTATGCTATTTTCAAGAATCCGCGAGATAAAAGTCAATTTGAAATTTTAGCGCGACAAGTTGCACCAAGAGGATCAAAAGCCTTAATTGAAATTTTTCAAGCAGCTACTGAAAAACCATACGGTTACTTATTCATTGACTTTACGCAAGAGTGTCCGGAAGAATTTAGATTTCGAAGTGATATTTTGAAAACTCCCATGATTATCTACAAACTATGAGTTCTTATTCTCGCATGATTGTTATTCCTCAGGATGAATATGTACAATTGACTGCCATGCAGCAAGTAAAGCAACCTCTTGCAAATCAAATGTATAGGAAAGAAATAGATTATCAGCAAAATGTTCACATCAAAGATCCACATCGTGCTGTATTATTACAATCGGAAACTGTTGAGCAATTGAAAAACTTGAAGAATAAGATGCGTGACTCTGTATCGACTGCTACACCTTTAGCATCTCGCGCACATGCCATATCTCTTTTCAACAGTATTGAACCCCATCTCAATGTAAATGATAGAGGAGAAATCATTACAGATGAAAATAAAGTGATTGATGCTTCACGTTATGAAGACTTGATTCAGTATGCGACACGTAGAAAGCGCCGTCAGGGCTATGTTCCACCTGGTTGGTCATACTTTCTTAAACTATTGAAAAAGCATAATGTGCCAAAATTTGCTTTAAATAATGAGACATTGAAAGAACTTGATTCAACAGTGGCTACTACTCCAATGCTTCAGGCGATGAAAATGCCAACAAATTGGTTTAAGACGTCACCTGCTACATCCCCTCCCACACTCACTAAGCAAACAAGAGGAAGAACTCGACGGAGATCTACATCGCCACTAAAACTGGTAAAAGGAAAACGTAAAACAGCTCCTCCTAGGAAATACATGTTCTCAGACTATTAATATGAAGCAGATGTGTTGCTTGCCATGTAATGAGCCGCCAGAGGTGAATGTCGTTGTCACTTGCACTTGCTGCGCCAGCTCTCATAATGAAACCCCTAAGCAATGTCAACACGATCGCAAAACCGCTAAAGCTAAATGCTGCAGTTGTTGTAAATGTAGAAAGGCAAGAAAGAAAAAAGATGAGAAGGAGGAAAAAGAGTCAGCCGTCATCGACTGAACGTTTGAAGTCAATCTATTATGATGTAAAACATCCGGCAGGATTTGCATCTATCAAGAAATTATCAAAAGCGAGTGGTCTTCCACAATCACAAGTGAAACGATGGTTAAAGGGTCAGGCTACCTATACACTCCACAAACAAGCGAAAAAGAAGTACCGCACCCGCCATTATATTGTTCATGACATCGATGAACAGTGGCAAGCAGATTTGTGCGATGTTGCCTCCATTTCAAAACATAACTCGGGCAATAATTTTATTTTAACCGTCATTGATATTTTCTCGCGTTATGCGTGGGCTCAACCTTTAAAAACTAAAGAAGGGAAAGGAGTAGCAAAGGCATTCCAAACAATTTTTCGAGAAGGTCGCATTCCAAAAAGAATTCAGAGTGATCAAGGAAAAGAGTTTGAAAATCAGCATGTGACAAGATTACTTGAGAGGCATGACATTGAGTTGTTTAGTGTAAAGAGCGCTTATAAAGCTGCACTCGTTGAACGTTTTAATCGCACATTAAAAAATCGCTTGTGGCGACATTTTACTGCCAACTTGACACAAAATTGGACAAAGGTTCTACAAGATACACTCCATGCCTACAATCACTCTATCCATCGTTCTATTGGACTCAGACCAGTAGATGTAAATGCTGACAATGTAGATAAAGTGCGCGAATCATTCCAACGTAAACGCACTCATGTGAAAAGTGATGTGAAAATTGGCGATAAAGTTCGTATCTCAAAAGTGAAAAGTGTTTTTGCTAAAGGGTACCTTCCGAATTGGACAGAGGAGGTATTTACAGTATCAAGGATTAATCAAAAAGACTCTCCGACCACCTACAAGTTGAAAGATTACGATAATGAAGAAATTGAGGGTAGCTTTTACCGCGATGAGATTGAGGTAGTCACTGAAAGTGAAACATATTTGGTAGAGAAAATCATTCGATGTAAAAAACGGCAAGGTGAAGAATGGTGTCTTGTTAAATGGACTGGTTATCCTTCAAGTATGAACTCTTGGATGCGTCGTGCCGACATCTTTCATCTAAGTGATCGACAGTGATTCATGCAAAGTTGTAACTAACAATGTTTAGGGTTTGAGCTATGAATCCAACTGCCTCATTTTATTCACGACCCTCCTATGTAAGTGGCGGAGGACAAATTTACATCGGTGCTCGCCGCCAACGTGGAGGTAGCATACTTGGTGCACTGAAATCTGTTGTAGCACCTCTCATATCCAATGTCGGTAGATCTTTAAAACGAAATGTTTTAAGTAATGCCGTTGGCTTTGCTGGTGATGTTGCTAGTGATCTTTCCAGAGGTAGAAGTTTTAAGAGCAGTTTGTTGAATCGTGGGAAGGAACGCGGTTTAAAAACATTGAAGCAGACCATTGCTGGTGTTACTCAAGGAAAGAAATCACCTAAACGAATGAATAAAGGAAGGAGGAAACATCGCGGAGCTGGTAAGGTGCGATCTTCAGTCAAAAGGCATTCACGCAAACGTCGCAGAGGCTCTAATCATTCATCAGGCGCTAAACGACGACGCTGCTATAACTTCTAATCATGGAGTGTAAAACTTCCGGTTTTTGTTTGTTCGATCAACAAGCCATACAGACAGATATTCTTAGTTCAAGTATTGTAGATTATCATCCTCGAACAGCTGAGAATGCTGGCCCCATTGAATTTGTTATTCCTGGTGGTAGTGATGACTACATAGATTTGAGTTATGCGATGCTTGATTTGAGGTTTAGAATTCAGCAAGCAGATGGAACTGCTATTGACGATGCACATAAAGTTGGACTGAACAATTTACCATTGACTACATTACTTCGTGATGTTTCTCTAACGATTGGAGAGCAGCAAGTGGAAGGTGGTCAAAGCGATTATCCCTATAAATCATATTTCAATCATGTATCACAGTTTCATCCAGCAGCACAAAAAAGTCATATGGAAGCCATGGGATGGTACAGAGATGAAGCAGGAAAATTTGATGTTGAAACAAACAGTGGCTTTGTAAAGCGATCTGCTATGATTAAAGATAGTAGAGTATGTCAGCTATATGGTCCGCTGAATTTAGACTTCTTTAGACAGTCAAAGTTTTTACTGTGTAATACCAGCATGCGACTCAAGCTGACATTGAATAAGCCTGAATTTGCGCTGAATGCATTTGCTAAAGTTGACAATTTTCGAATTCATGTGGAAGATATTGCACTTTACATTCGTCGAGTAGTACCGAATCCAAGTGTCATTAGAGGGCATGCTGAAGGCCTTAACCGCCAAAATGCCATTTACCCCATTCAGCATACAAAGCTTCTCACCTTTACAATTCCGAAAGATCAAAAGAGTTTCATGAAAGATGGCCTCTTTCCATCGGAAGCACCGAAGCTCCTCATGGTGGCAATGGTTGAAAATGATGCATTTAATGGTAATATAAAGAAGAATCCTTTCAATTTTAAACACAATCAGTTAAGTGAAATTGCTTTACGTGTAAATGGTGTGAGTCATCCTGGTCCACCCTACAAACCAGATTTTGCTTCAGATCAATTTATGCGCAGTTATGTTGATTTTATGGATGTTTTTGACTTTTACAATACGGATGACACCAACGGACTGACTATGAAAGAGTTTAAGAGTGGATATACTATTTATGCATTTGATTTGACTGCTGACAGCGATATTAGTGCACCCTATCGTCAAGCGAACGTGCCTCATAATATTCGTTTGGATTTAACGTTCAAAAGAACACTACCTGAGACGATCAATGTATTAATTTATGCAGTCTTCGATTCAAATATTGAAATTACAAAGTATCGTGACGTGATTCTTCAATATAATCGTTAATGAGTTGGTTGACTGCTGACGATATTAAGACTAAAGTGCAGCGTAATGCAGACGAAGCGACGTTGAAAGCTTTCGATAATGTCTATTCACTCGATACCTTACCACCTGCAGTAAATCACTATCCCATCTTTATTGTGCTAAACACTCATTCACAGAATTTAGGCGGTGAGCATTGGAAAGCGATCTTTATTGGAGAAGACCGACGTGGTGAACTATTTGACTCTCTTGCTCAACCTCCAAATATACCAACACAGCAGTGGTTGAGAAAACATACGCGTCAATATCAGCGAAATGAACGCATACTACAACATCCACTTTCATCAACGTGTGGTGCTTTTGTACTGTACTTCATCTTAAGACGTTTACATGTATCTCGATTTGTATCTGTTATTCAAAACTTTTCATGTAATCCATCCTCTAATGAAAAAATGATTTGTAAGTTCTATCATGATTTGAAATAAAAACATCATGTTGGAAAAATTGTTTTTTATTTTACAATCCGCTGGGTACGTACATACTCAATGAGATAGTCTAGGATCATATTTGCTTGTACATGAGATTTTAGTCCAGTAATGATCACTTTACTATTATGAAAGATTGCCACATGCACAGGTAACCAACAACTAATGAGAGCTGCAGGAAAAAGTTCGGGTTCATAACACAAACTGTAACTGCTGGTACGAATCTTCAAAAATGATAGACTGTCACTCAATTGAGTAGAGATCACCATATTGTCCACAGTCAGATTCGACATCACACACCTCTCCCTCTTCCATATCCGACGTAGTAGTCTTTGTAGCTCTAAGCGCATTGACTGCGCCGATGAATGAGAAAGGGCGCCGAGAATCTGTACAGTCCCATTTGGGAAGAGTTGAAGATTCCGTGAATTGTTCATCTTCACCACTAACATTTGAGGACGACCCGGGTAATACTTGCTGTTTGGAAGCTGTTGGTGTAATGTTGTGAGATCGATTTTGGTGTAGAGTCTGAAGCGACGGAGAATGTTGACGATGGTGTAGCGATGGCGCTTCATGATGAAAGAATGAGTAAATTGAGCGATGTACCTTCCTTTTATACTTTTCCCAACTACCTTGATGAAATGTGAAGTTAGTATGAAGTTGGGAATGATAGAGTTGAATTCGCCGATTGTTGACGCGCAACCAGATGCGATTTCCAATACGTGAATGTCTTTTCATATAGAAGTATTTTAAATCCTTCATGATATGATGTAGAGATTGAAAATGGCGATAAGATAAAGCAAACTCTCTTCTCACATTTCCAGTTGAATCTTTGAAATAGACGTTTCGATCATGATCCGTTTCAATACGTTGTAGGGAATCTAATTTCCAACTCATGGTGCGTGATAGTCATGTCTGATTAAGATTTGCATAGTAGGGCGATGAACTCACGACGAATAAATGTCATGATGGAGCGATGTATGTATCTTCTATACTTCTCCCAATTGTATTTGCGAAATGAGAAACAGTTTGCGGAATGAGAATGGTAGATTTGAATTTCATTTCTGTAATGTTGAAGCCAAACTTGATCACCCAGGGAGATGAATCTTAATGTTTCAAAATATTCCAAATCCCTCATGATATCATTGAGGTTGACAAATTGTCGCCATGTTAATGTAATTCCTCTTGATGTATGACCATGAGAATTTTTGAAATGTACGTTTCCATCACGATCAACTCTGATATATTGTAGAGAGTCCAAAATCCAAGTCTTCATGATGTTATGCAAAGTTGCAGATTAGCAATATAAAAATGTCGTTTTATCATATTTTGCTTAGCAATGCGGCTACAAAGAGATTTACTAGTAATCGAGCCGCAGTCTTTTCTACTCCCATTGATCATGCACAACAGCTAAATGGGAATTGGGAAGTGGGTGTCACTCAACTTGTTTATAGCAACTGTGTCTATACTTTTGATCATGAGGTGATGACTATTAATATGAGACGTACAGCTGCTTACCAATGTGAAAAGGGCTGCCGAGTATACATTCCACAGTGGCCAAAGAAAGATCTCTTATCATGTAAAAAGTTTATATATGATTTCTTGAATAAAGCGTGTAAACATATTGCCCAATTTACTCCACACAATGATGATTATACTTATATACATCATGTAGTTGAGAAAGATTGGATTGTTGGTTTAAGTCCAAGTTTAAGAAATGATTTAGGTTACCTCGCTAGCGCCTTGACAAGCTATGATAATTTTAACGTTAATTACCACATAAGTGCTCATAAACAGTTAATATATCGAGAGGAAGCTTATTATGTAGATCTTATTCCAAAAAATGAGAAGACGTTGGTGAAGAAGATTGTGATTAAGCCAAGAAAGACAAACATGACTCCTGAAACATTATTGAAGAAATTTAATTATCTCCTTCGAGTTGATGGTAAACAAGTGGCAACATTGACTTATATTAAATCATCTAATCATATTGCAATAAGTAAATTAAATGATGATGATCTAGTATTAATTTGTTCAAAAGATTTTCATCAGTTCTTGCGACATCATTCTGCAGCTGTTCATGGAAAATTTAATATGCAACATTTACCATGTGAAAGGTCAAATCAATTTGATACAGAATGGAGCGTATCTTTATACAGAAAGTTTGTAGAGCCTTTCGGTGGTATCTTACATGAAACAAGAGTGCTGATGCCTCGCATCATTACTTCAGTTAAATTGGTTGTAGATTATTTAAATGAAGTGATTAATGACCAACATATTTCATTTTCTGAAAAAGAAGGTACTTTGTCTCTCACTATAAGTGGAAAAGGTATTGAACTAATTATGGATAAAACTCTAATGGACATTTTGGGTTTTGACCAAAATATCTTTAAAAGTGGTACTGTAACCAAAGCTAGCGCAGACATGTCGCTATCGCGTCGTATTAACTATTTTCAGATATATTCCAATATTGGTGAAGATGTACGTGTGGGAGATGTTGAAGCTCCATTGTTAGCAATGATACCATACCAGCCAAAAAGCTGCAGTATTTTATCTGAGCATACTTTCAAGAAAGTGCATTATACAAAGCTGAAATCAAACTACATCCCACAAATTGATATTGCCATTTATGACGATGCTGGTGCGTTGATTCCTTTTCATAAAGATGCTGTGACAAGTATCACACTCCATTTCCGAATGAAGAGTTAATGCAAACGTATGCTAATATATTTTTCCAATGTGAATAATATGGAAAGTGAAAATAAGGACTCGTTTTCTAATCTACTTGCCCAGTAATGCTTCTATGAATAAATTTCCCAAAAATAAACCATCAGACTATCGAGTAGAATTAAATCGCCCACTGCATTTAGAAGGTGAATGGGAGGTTGGCGTTTCTAGTATTTGCTATGATAGCAATATTCAGAATGTGAATGATTTGGAAGAAATGATATTGACTCCTCGCACCCATGATGGAATAACGATGAATAATGCATTTCAGTTCCCATACAATTTAACATCAGATGGAAAGTGGAACTATGAATGGATTCAGATAAAATCAGATTCTTATGAGCCATTTGGGAATGAGAAAATTATTAAGGCATTCAACAGTGGTAATACTTCCATCATGAAGAATAAAAATCAGAAAGCTTATGAGTTTACTATCTATCATTGGAGTGGGAGACAGTTCCTCCGCTTTCATTCTTTTACTAAAGGTCTTACGCTGAGGTTGGATAGTGAATTCTATCCGCATCTCGGTTTTGGTCATGGACTACATCTAACGTCAATTGCTACTGCAAATGTTAGAAAAGTTTATTCAAATCGAATCAACAAATTTCATTATAGATTTAAAATATTTGATGAAGATGTTGTAGAATGCGAAGAACGCATCATTTTGAAAAAGCGTGGTGTTCAACCTTTATCACTTATTGAGTTAGTAAAACGATGGAATGAGACTGTGGGTAAGAAGTATGGAGAGAAAATTATGGCGGACAAAAATAAGTTGGTTATTCAGAAATATAATGACAAACTTACAGTTTATTTCTCTCCAACCTTGCGTCATTTTGTAAGACATTATACACCTATTATTGGAAGCGGTGTGGTGTATGCTTCTCATGAATATCACACTAAAGCTGATTCAGTTAATGATGAATGGTGGGTGGACATCTATGGCGATCGCATCAAGAAAATTTACCAGTCTTATGAAGAATCTAAAGTTGCTATCAATATAATGCCGCGTCTATATCATACAGTTGAAAGCTTCATTCATGTAGTAAATCCTTATATACAACAGAAGTTGAAGCATGTGATGAAAAGTAAATATGATGTAAAGACACACCACATTTCGTTTTCAATTGAAAATCAACGCGTTGTTCTGAGACTGGGTGATGACATTCAATGTCAATTGAGTAAAAATTTGAAAAAACTCTTTGGTTTTTCAATGCTACAAACTGTGTTTGCTGCTGCGCATACGATTGGTATAGAAACACCAATGACACTTGATAAACATGAACAGCACCTTTACATTCAAAGTGATTTGATTCTACCTATTTCTGTTGGTGAGAAAAAAGAATACATTTTACGTGATTTCATTCATGATAAAGACGCTTCATATGGAATAGTCGAGAAGATGTTTGAATCTATTTTCTATCATCCCGTCGTCAAACAAACTATACCCTCTATTGCTATCAAAATTACCAATGGTTTACAAGAGTGCATCCATGTGAAAGATACTAAATCCCTCATAACGTTAGTGTTTCGGAAAACAAAGTGAAGTCTTTATACAACATTTATTGAAATATGTACATGAATGTGAAGGAATAGACTTTATACAACATCCACTGAAAATATATACATGAGCGCACTTCAATAAACATTGTTATATACAAAAAGTCTTTTTACTTCGTGAAGGGTGGAAATATACAGGGATAGGAAAAATGTCTTTCAGTGGAAAAGTCATCACATGGGGAATGTACAGATGTGGACACATATTCACAAGGAAAAAACAATCTCATGCGATACATAAAACAACAATGTTTATCTACAGAAATCAACATCAAAATACTAAGTTAAGGATGATTATGCTAAGACGTCTCCTGAATGTGGTAGTGTGAGTTTAATTCTTTTGGGTGGTGGTATGTTTGTGTCAGGATGTCCATGTGGAAGAGATATGTTGTGTTCTAGCCAGCACCTCTTATCCTCCCATGCTGAAAGCGCCCGTTTCCTAAAAGTATGAGTTTTGATCTCATGCGACTTAGATTTTAAGATTGTCATATTGACAAACGTTATATTTTTATTTCTATAGGCTTTCCTGAAATTCTTATGTTTCATGTTAGAGACCAATGATCTTGATATGCCTTTAGCGCGCTTAATGCTATCATCACTATCCTTTAATTTCATAGAATACATTTTAGGGCGGAGGAGAATCATTTCAGCTATCTCCTTCCCTGCTGTCTCATCCTTAAAGCAGCCAAGTTTTGCCTTATTTTTGATGGAGTATAGTGGATGATTAGCAGGATAATTTGATGTATCAAAATATCTTTCTAAAGATTTTCCTACTTCATTAAAATTTAAATCTTTTTGAGTGGTAATACCTAAAAAGAAACTATCTGTGTCACCACCCAACAAACGAACCTCTTTTACGAGAGGACACGGTTTTAGTATTTTATAGAAGAGTTGATACATTTCAAGCTTGGAGTAATCTAGAACAGCTTGACCAATATAGATGGGTTTGCACAACTCAACTTCAGATTTTATCATTTTAATACCTACAAGATCCTCATCGATTATGTCTCTATCGATGAATAGAGGTGATGAGATCAATTTGTGATACTTTTGATCATCATTAACTAGTTTGTAGTTTACGCGCTTTCTAACATCCTCCATCGTCTTACCAAATAGACTGTTGTTCTTATATTTATAAAAATCTTTTTCAAAATTATTTTGGGCTAGTGCACGTTTCTGACTGTTACTATCTATGTAGGGTTTGAGGAAGGCTTTCTGTCTAAATTTAATAATGCGGTGAACTCTTTTTAAAATCATGCCCATTTCTAAATAAAATTTTAAGATGCTAAAGTGGACTAGATAGTTTTCCTTATCATATTGAGTGAGTAAAAGTTTGCGGCAAGGCTTATACTTGGGTTGTCCACATGATTCTAAATCTTTATGAAATTGTTTCATAAAGTCGGAAAACATATCTTTACTCACTTCACCTGATTCGGGTGCGAGTGGAAAATCTACGGTTTTATGTTTAATATTATTTGGATAGATTAGATCTATCTCAAAATAATATCCCCAATCACCTTCATCTGGAATTGCTAGTATGTTGGAAGGGTTGGAGAAATGTTGAATTTCACTATCATCTAACCAGCTAAACTCAGAGTGAGGTAGCGGTTTGGATAATGAACTACCATACAAATTATTTTGGTCATAATACTTCAGATGAGTCTGGTCATTACCTACTATTTTTGATTTTAACCTATGTTTATTTACAAATGTGAGACCACCGCGAATTCCTCGCTCAAATAAATTATACATCTCTGGATCTTGTAAGAGATGAATGGTCTCACCAGTCATTTTAAAAGCAGACTTAAATGACATGGCTGGCAGACTGACAAAGTGGACGGGATCTAACTTATCTTCTTCTAATGCCACTCGTCGAAACTCCTGAAATACATCAGCCAGCAAAAATACATCTAACTTAAGGTAGGCAATCATATATTCACCAAATGTATGGCAGTCAAATTTTATCCATGCATCTTGTGCATGATCATAATCTTCGGTCTTACATTCTGCGCCGCTCAAATCATTTTTAAATTTATCTATGGGCGGAAGAGAAGTCTCGCCGAGTTTACTAATTGCATCAAAATATGCATATGGAAAGACTCCTTTCCGTGTGATGACTTCATCGGTTAGATTTGGATATTGTTTCTTAAGATTTTGTGTTAGTGGAAGAGACTTTAGATTTTGCACGAGAGAGGCCAGTGATGCAGTCATAAATTGGTAGGAATCTAAAAATTTTATATCAAAATAGACCGTCTTATTTTCTTTAGTTTTATCGACAGGCACTTTTGCTGTCATGGCCATAAACTTCTCTCTCGTTTGTGCTATTACATCAAGCTTCCACTCTTTCATTTGACCTAAACCTCCTTTTATTATCATATGGCTGTCGTAGCCCTTGAAATTATGGAAAATGACGGGTAATGTACGCCGCTTCATCCTCAGCGAAAAATTACATTTTGAACAGAGTGCGTTTCTAAATTTACCAGTGATGTGGTCATGGTCGCGCACTTTCTTAATCTTATCATCGTCAAATGTTTTCCTACATTTGGGGCAAACGTTGCAACTATCAAATTTTGCTTGATCATCTGCTGTCATATGCAATGATCTGCGATAGAGTTCACCATCATACTTTTGTTGAAATTTTACAGCCTGTTCGAGGAATTGTAGGAATTGGTAAATACAATCCTCACCTTGCCAGACGTGCATTTTATTTTTTCTATTTTGGAAATGGTCATGCCATACTTCATAGCAGGAAATGGCTGCTGGTCGATGGATGTTATCATCGATATAACATTCGATGTCAGCATAGATGACACGAAGAGGACTTAGTTCATCGCCATTCTCTCTATATGAAAACTCCTTATCTTTGGGCATGCGTTCCATTTGCAGTTTACCTCGCTTACACCACTCATAATGAGTTTCAAATTTGTTTTTACTCCTAAAGTTCCGAATGCATCTGTCACAGTAATAAATCTCTGATGAGGTAGAATTTCTTAAGTGGTGGTATAAGCGAGAGATTTTGGGAATGCCGCAGTAGTGCCATTCCTCACTATCATCCTGTCTTACTAATAAAAGGTTGACAACATGATCATAACAACTCGAACGCGAGTTGTAGCGCACACCCTTCAATCCCTTTTCCCAAACATGGAGAACTATTTTAATGTTGTTCAATTTTTCAAATTTTTCTATATCTTTAATTTTCATATCGTCACTATTACAGTCATCGAAGTTTAATTCATTCTCCCACTGCCTATAGCTATATGTACGATTTCGATTCGCATTGATGTCATTATAGTGGAGAATGGAGAGGACAGCATATTTAAAACATTGCGATTCGCAATCGACATTGATGACTGCTGTTTTGTTTTTTAAATTTTTTGGAAGTTTAAAGGAGCCTCGACCACTATGATTTCCTAATAAACTGATTTTAAATAAGGCGGACTCAATGCCGTCAAAAATGAGACCGCTATCGCGCTCGTTAAATTTATCAATATTTAATTTTAATCCTTGGATGTGAAAATTTATCCAAGACTCATAGTCTACAACCTCGGTTGCAGGAGAGGAGGGTATGTGAAACTCCAACCTCTCTATTATTTGTCCAGTATGGTGGTCGATTTTTACATATTTTATTTTAAGATAGATGAGCGCCTTCATCCTAAAATTGTCTAAATTGTTGAAGAGCGCTTCTATCAATGATGAATTTTGATGAAACCATTCCTCAAAGTTAGCAATGGTTTCTGAGGAGTCCATCTGGTAGTTCCTCACTAAATTATTTATGGACACTTCAGTGAGTCGGATAGAGGAGGTACCGTTGGTGTAGCTATCGTTCGTGTGTGTATGTTGAAGTCTGTGCGAAGATAGTTCAAAACGTGTCTCGAAAGACTGAGCGCACAAGTCGCAAGAAAAGGAGACGACGTTAACAGAATCATCCCCACCTCCGGAGATTGATGCCGGCTTAGGTCGACAAACACCTCGCTTGATGTGTCGGGTGAGATCCCATTTCCTCGTGAAGATGTGCCCACAGTCAGCACATTCCCACTCGTTACCATGTCGCGACAGTTCTGAGCTGGAACTCACATCACCTGAAAGAGAAATCATTCTATCATCTCTGTTCAAGCCTCAGTGTATTGTTGCAACCTACCTTGACTCAATAACTCTAAACTTTCCTCGAGAAGGGAGGGCGTTGGTGATGAAGTTGATGCCTGAAATTGAGGAAGATGCTATGAACCACACGTTTGAGGGAGATGAGAGAGGAAATCTTCAACTTACCATTTCAATGAAATCAAGTTTAAGGTTGATGCTTCAATAAGATAGAGACTTCACTCAATTAATATGTCTCAAATTTGGAATTCACTTGTACACCTCAAATAATAGCAGAATTCGCTAGAGAATACTTCACTTATACGTCTCAAAGACAGAGTGAAATGACACGGATGTCACTTTGCTTATATCCTTTCATGCTCATCATTCATTGGCTGTTCATTCTGATTGGTTGCTTGTTGATACTTAAGAATTAGAAAAATGTTAAAGTTATCATTATTCAAAGTCAGCATTTCAAAGACAACATGACAAGTCCTCCAACAACACCAAATGCCGCATTGGAGTTCTCCTCTCCATGCACATCAGCAAAGGTGCTCGTTACACCAAATGCACCAAGAAAGGCGAAGGTGGAGAAGACATACAATCTCGACAATATACGAAAGTTATCGGAGGACGATGAAGAGGAGTTGCCCGACCTAACAGGCATACGGTGGAAATATTTACAATATGATGTCGAAGGGGTGATGGAGATGACCAGCAAGTCGCAGTTGCATCAAATATGGGAGTGGTACACCCCTAACTCCCAACCGCGAACCGTGGCGGAGTGGGCGTACATTGACAACGTGAGGGACGCTGCAGAAGAACGTTTAAAGCAGCTCAACTGTTTTTGTGATCTATGTGAAGTCAGACTCTGGGACGATATTGACGATGAAGACCTTTTAAAATACATGCCATAATAAATGTTTATTTCGTATTATCTTTGCTTTCATACTGACTTACTTGAATGGGGCTTTAGTGAATAATTTAACCATGTATACTTTTTCATTTGGAAATAGTAGCACGCTTAGTTTAACTTGCAAATCTTATAACATTTCATATGGGTGATAATGGTAGATGAAATAGTGTTAAATAAAATTAAGATAGCTTACATGATTCTGGGATAGCAATCGACTGCGATCCATGTGTAAAGAGCTTGTTAGACTATGGAAGAGAGAAGTGTGTTATGTTGCGTGTGGCGCGTGAGTGTCCTCCCTTTCATTCCATTCATCAATTCGTCTCATTGATAGAGACAGGTAGAACTCATGGCTCTCATAACGTATGCAATGGAAAGTTTTAGGCAACCTTCGACAGTTGGCTAAATGTCGCCCTGGCGCGAATGCATACTACGTTGAGACAGAGGCAATCACTTGCAAACATGACGCAGAGAGGTTTAACAAGATTGACCATTGCCGAATGTCCCTTGCGGTATACATAGCTACGGGTTTCACCGCCGCCCTTTACAGGAACGCCCGTCGAAAGGAAGTATTACACCGAACTTCATTTGCAACGTTCAAGTTGACTGATAGCAGATTCAACTTAATGATAGTATTCGCCAGTCCGAAGACTGCCCAGGGCAAACCGCGTGGAGGTTCTATCATGTCTTGCCCCATGGTGGCCCTTAAGAGAGCCGATGGTTCATTCTCGGGATTAGGTTGACTATTGGCTTGAATAGTCAAGGGGTATGACGGTTAGGTTGTCATAAACCCTATACCGCCTAAGCCGTGCTGGTGCATCTGGCACCTTTCGGATGCGAGTGGTATTCGGAGTCCACACCTCATCCGTCCAAATGATCCTCTTGATCTTCCCCTTCTTCTCATCCTCATCCCACTCGTCGAGGATGACGAACTCGGGAATGGCGTTGTCTTCATCGATGAAGACGGGAATGTTGTCGGCAGATGTGGCTTCCATCGTGACTTCAAATTGAATGAGAAGCGCTACAATCTTCTGGCTTATATAGGGTTTTCAACAATGAATTGCTCAACAGCGAATCAGAATGCTTCAGGGATAGCAATCGACTGCGATCCATGTGTAAAGAGCTTGTTAGACTACGGAAGAGAGAAGTGTGTTATGTTGCGTGTGGCGCGTGAGTATCCTCCCTTTCATTCCATTCATCAATTCGTCTCATTGATAGAGACAGGTAGAACTCATGGCTCTCATAACGTATGCAATGGAAAGTTTTAGGCAACCTTCGACAGTTGGCTAAATGTCGCCCTGGCGCGAATGCATACTACGTTGAGACAGAGGCAATCACTTGCAAACATGACGCAGAGAGGTTTAACAAGATTGACCATTGCCGAATGTCCCTTGCGGTATACATAGCTACGGGTTTCACCGCCGCCCTTTACAGGAACGCCCGTCGAAAGGAAGTATTACACCGAACTTCATTTGCAACGTTCAAGTTGACTGATAGCAGATTCAACTTAATGATAGTATTCGCCAGTCCGAAGACTGCCCAGGGCAAACCGCGTGGAGGTTCTATCATGTCTTGCCCCTAGGTGGCCCTTAAGAGAGCCGATGGTTCATTCTCGGGATAATTCAAGGACTCAAGCTTGCCGCTTCGCCTCCGGCTCGTTCACGGAAGCAGGTGGTCGCTTCTCTTTGATATCTGTAAAGAAAGAAGTTGTTAGTTATTATCTTGAACTCTAAGTTACTTGTTTTAAACTTACAGATCTTCTCAGGACGTGGCTCGAACAGGAATCCTGTGATCGCCTCCTTGTGGTCGAATGTAAAGTGAAGGCATTCGATACCTTTTTTAGCCCTGCTATAACACATCTCGTCTCTGCCACGTTCACAGAGGAGCGGTCTTGCGGGCACACGTCCTTTCTTGTCAAGGGGAATGTGGAGGCGACTTGATCGTCGAGTACTGCTACTCATCACTTGCTGGTGCAGCTCCTGATTAGTCGCCACCACCTTCCCCAACTGCTTTCGCAGCCCTTCCACCTCCTCCCTCATCTTTCTTAACTCCTTCTCCTGACTCTCTCTCTCGATGAGGAGCTGCTCTTCTTTAGCCTTACTAGCGAGGTGCGAGAACCTCTCGCGATCGAGCTCTCCTTCTTTCTCAAAAAGACTAGCTTGAGTCTTCTTGAGCTCCTGAGTGACTCGCGAGAGGTTCTCGGAACTCGCTTTATAGAAGAAACAGTCCCTCTTCCACACCTCCAACTCATTCTTCAGCTTGTCATAGTTATCAACCAGTGGTGGGCGCATAATGAAGTTGCGACATTGAGCCGCAATCCCACCACTGGTTGATAACTTAGCCGGCTGCACCTCGCTATCGAGGTCAACGTCCCTCACCGCCTCTACCTCGCTATCGAGGTAGACACTCTCGACTAGGTCAACCTTCGTCGAGCCTTTATCCTCCTCCTCTTCCTCACTGTCGCTGCTACTTGTAGCCGACTCATCGCTAGAGGAGGAGGAGGAGGATTTACTCGACTTCGGAGAAGACTCAATCGGAGTGGGTGAGAGAGCCTTTGCTGGCATGCTAGAAGATGGAGCCTCTGCTGTCGTGATAGACTCGACAGCAGACTGAGTCTCTAGAATCGGGGTGGGCGAGAGAGCCTTTGCTGGTGCACAAGATGAGGGAGGCTTTGCTGACGTGATAGCCTCGATAGCACACTGAGTCTCCAGAGCTTTCAACTCTGAGCTGAAGAGACTTTGCTTCGCCTCCTCAGTCAGCTCTGGTTGACTGCAGCTGCTGTGCTTGGCATGCCACTCCGGTAGCGTCTCGACAAGGCGAGATGCATTATGGCTGCTACAAAAGTATCGAATGCCCCCTACCATTCGCTTATGTGCACAAGAATGCTTCTTAAAGGCATCGCTACGAAAAATCTTTGAACAGACGCAAAGCTTAAAAGCCGTCTTTGCATTGTTGTAGTTAACCATTTTCTGAAGTGAAAAGGGGAAAACAATGATTATAATTCCGTAAACGTTTGATAGCAAACGATTGATTCCTAGTTTATAAAAACGGAAAAGAATGATTTTACACTTAGTGAGGAATGATAGATTTGAGTGTAGTGAGTGGCACTAGATCCCGTCGACAGCCCGAAGGCCTTGTACTGATCACTAGGGAAGTGAGAGATCTTCCCCGATACCCGCTCTTTACAGCTGAAGACATCATTGTCACTGCCCCGAAGTGGTAACAGGAACGCCGAGTCAAAGGTAGTGATCAGTAGCTGGGATCCAACCCTCAAAGCTGCCTTAGACTTAGTTACATTTCAAATCTGATAGCAGATTTGAACTCAGCATACTTGAAAACCTTAGTCTACATGTTAAAACTTTGAAAAAACTGAAAATTAAGAATTTTTAAAAAATTCCGCATTTTACTACTCATACTACTTTTAAAAAATTTTATCAGTAGTAAAGACACTATCAAACTCTATCACACAAACTTTGAAGTAAGAAGATAGCTTGCCTACTTCAAAAGATAGAGTCCTTTGCAACCCGATATCGGGAGCTCAGAGCGACGACCGTCGCTTACCTCGTCTTTCGATGAAGTGATCAGACTTGCGTTGTCGGGGGTTTATATATGCTCGGAAGAAAACTTAAAATGGCTCTATCTCCGAAAGTATTCATCGTAGCGACATGCGGTTTGTTGCAAACGATTTGTCTCATCATTCTTTACAATATGACACCTGAACCATTCTCATATGACCACGGGAAGTTGGTGTGTCAGCACATGACCATGTAACATGCCACAAGTGAAAAAATTCCTAAGTGTGGGAGCTCCAGTGTGGTGAAAATTTTGAAAAATTTAAAACTTCCGAATTTTGACCTGGGACCTTTACCAAAACATTTTTCATCAAATTTCGCTGACGTCCCCCCCCTCTGGACAGCTTGCTTCGATCTTGGCTTCTAGTGGACGGATTTTGTCGAGTGAGGTGTCATTTGAAAGCTAAGAGTGAGACAAATTCACTGAAACAAACGGCTTGTTCCTATCTGTCTTCGTTTACATGTGAGACGCCATTTAAGATTTTAGGTCGGAGCTCACCTGAAAAAATCCTAAGTGTCAGAGTGACTTTGTATGGGAAAAATTAAAAATTTTCCAAAGTGTGGAATTTCGACCTGGGACCTTTACCAAAGGTTGTTTCATCAAATTTCGCTGACCCCCCCCCCTTTGTTCTAACTTTGGTTCTAGTGGACGGATTTTGTTCGTTCGACTTGCATTGGAAAGAGGATGAAACACTGCTCGACCGCATTTTTCGTTGCGAGTCAATCGGAGCAGCCGTTCAAAAGTTAGAGCGGTTACAAGATTTTAGGTCGGAGCTCACCTGAAAAAATCCTAAGTGTCAGAGTGACTTTGTATGGGAAAAATTAAAAATTTTCCAAAGTGTGGAATTTCGACCTGGGACCTTTACCAAAGTTTGTTTCATCAAATTTCGCTGACCCCCCCCCTTTGTTCTAACTTTGGTTCTAGTGGACGGATTTTGTTCGTTCGACTTGCATTGGAAAGAGGATGAAACACTGCTCGACCGCATTTTTCGTTGCGAGTCAATCGGAGCAGCCGTTCAAAAGTTAGAGCGGTTACAAGATTTTAGGTCGGAGCTCACCTGAAAAAATCCTAAGTGTCAGAGTGAGCTCCGACCTAAAATCTTGTAACCGCTCTAACTTTTGAACGGCTGCTCCGATTGACTCGCAACGAAAAATGCGGTCGAGCAGTGTTTCATCCTCTTTCCAATGCAAGTCGAACGAACAAAATCCGTCCACTAGAACCAAAGTTAGAACAAAGGGGGGGTGTCAGCGAAATTTGATGAAACAAACTTTGGTAAAGGTCCCAGGTCGAAATTCCACACTTTGGAAAATTTTTAATTTTTCCCATACAAAGTCACTCTGACACTTAGGATTTTTTCAGGTGAGCTCCGACCTAAAATCTTAAATGGCGTCTCACATGTAAACGAAGACAGATAGGAACAAGCCGTTTGTTTCAGTGAATTTGTCTCACTCTTAGCTTTCAAATGACACCTCACTCGACAAAATCCGTCCACTAGAAGCCAAGATCGAAGCAAGCTGTCCAGAGGGGGGGGGGGACGTCAGCGAAAAATTTTTATCTCCGATTGCTTTCAAATTCACCATACAGATGCAGAATTTCACGCTGAATCCGAATCTGGCCTCCGTTTTCACATCCGAGGCCGCGTTTGGACACTACACACCAAAACATCCCACAGTTTAACCAAGACAACCTAGACGGTCGCCCACGTCAACCTAGACGGTCGCCCAAGTCCACCAGGCGGTCGGACACAGACACCCAAGGCTCACACACTGACGGTCCAGAGGGGGGGGGACGGCAGCGGAACCTCGCCGGCACATCACGACACTGGCGGACCAGAGGGGGGGGGACTCAGCCACGACGGCGGCCATCTTGCGCTATCTGGTGTTCGCCGTTTTCTTACTACTCACCGACATTCACCTTGTGAAAGATAAATGTCAAAACAGAGCTGGTATACTGCCTTTTATAGGATTTTCCTAAGCGGTGAATGGATGAGACCTCTCGTCCAATCACAGACGAGCTAGAGTTCCCGATGTGTGCACGCACATTTGTAACGCGTTATTGAAATCGTCTTAGACAAATATGATGTTTAGCAATATACTCAACCATGGCACCTGAAGTCATCACTCGCCCACTCAATCACTCCTTCTACCTCTACTTCCTCTTCACTCACCACTGCCTCCTGTTTCTTCGCTACAGCACTCTCAATACTTTTAGCTGCTGCATCCAAATCCTCCTTCGCCTTAATTAATTCACTCATCCACATACGAAACGACTGCGCACCAATGTTTCCGGATGGGCAAGATTCATGCGCCTTCCGGAAACCCTCAACATCGTCCTCATCACACACCACCCTATGATGAACAAAGACCTTAAAAACATGCACTCTCTCATGTTGGTCCAGCGTCCCCTCTTTGATGTGTTTTCGGTATTCGCTGCCCCTAGTCAATCTGCCGCAGGAGCACTGTGTGATGATAAATCGCGGAGTTTTATTAATTGTAAAGATTCAGTAAAGATAGGGTAAAATTTGATGGCAAGTGTTTATAGGATACTACTTGCTGATATGCATTGAAAGACTAAGTCAGCAAACATTTGCAAACCTTGTCAGAGCACTCACCGTTCGTTTTGCAACTTGAAACAGGAATGAAGTTGGGAGAGAAGACGCGGTTTATATACCCAGCGAGCACAAGCCATGATTCACACCTTCTTTATTTGGCCATGCATTTGACATGACAACAGCAGTTTTACCATGTATGGGCATCGGCAGTCACCATGCTTTCAGTAACCAACTCCCAACACAAAGACTCGTTACCCTATGGCGCGAAAAGGTTTGACGTCAATGCCTGCAGTAGCCCTCTCATTTTTACCAAGTTACAATGACAAACAATAGACGTTGCCAACCCTGAGTTACTGAGGCTAGACGAGATTTTACAACGGCCTGATAGCAGAAGCCATAGCGACTTGATTCAAGAGCTTAAAACCTAAACGCTTACTATCAAGTCGATTTGGCTTCTGCTATCAGAGGGGACTACTCAGAGGGAATCTTATCCCAGCTCCAAGGCCTCGACCCACAAATCCAACCTCGGGCGGACAGAGCGTGCGTCATGTCACTGTGTTGGTATCTGTGCCCGGATTCTGACATAAAAACCTGTGGAGTTATTTACAAGAGGAAACATCCAAAGTCGTTGCCTTGATCAGCTTGATAGCAAGCCGTGATTCACAAGCGTTTTGCAATGGAGATGTTTATGTGCCACCCATGACAAGATACCTAAGACTCAACCGATTGGCGTTCAAAGTGCTAGGTTGAGAACTGTGTCAAATGCCCAACATGAGTTGCCCCAGAGGTTTCGGTCTAAAATATGACACACTCCTTTGCCACACTTATCACTACGGCATCATCCGCCGTCCCGAAGGAACACCCTGTCATTGGAATATTACAGCAAAACTCTCCGTGTCTTGCTCGCTTTTAGTGAAAAGCCGCTTGTATCATGTAAAGACATGAGAAGACTGGCTCAGACATCATTACAAATCCTTCAGTTGAAATCAGCGGGGTCGAAAACCCCAGAAACCTCCAAAAATAATGAATTTAAATTTTTCAGCTTTTAGTACTACTGATGAAATTTTTATAAGTGTCTGTAAATATAGGTCTGATCAATAGTTATCGAACCTTTTTTGAATCAAGTCCAAAGGACAAGCCTTTAAAGTTTTGGAGTCTTTTATGGCCTGGAGACTAAGGCCATCTCCTGGCTAACCTTTAAGTCTGACGCCTTAGATGATATCAGCAATGAAATTTTCTAAGTCGGTATCCTTCGGAAACCAGAAATTTGGAATGTCCGATGCTATCATCGGAGCTTCGGAGAGACGACCTACCTTTGACAATCTCTCTCGTCTTAATGAAAAGTGTCAGTCGGTTCCCAGCTTATATAGTTTGTGGCGATCAGCTGATGACGTAATCTCAATCATCCAAAACTTCATGAGAAAACTGAGACCTGATTTAGAATCAGCGTGAAATTCTGCATCTAGAGGGTGAGTTTCAAGTAAATCGGAGAGAAAAAGTCAAAAATTTTCTTCACACTGGGTCTCAACACGGGATTTTTTCGTGAAAATGTTTATTTGTGGCCTATTTTGAATGACGACTCACTCAGGAATGGAAGTGAATGAAGAGCTCGGGTTTCTTTTAGGGGCAAGACCGCACTTTGTTCTCTAGGATCCTATCTTTTCAGATGTATGGAAGGCTTCGTTTCCAAATGAGAGCATGTTTAAATCGAATTTTTGCGCATTTTCCAAGATTTTGGAACCTTTGAAAAAACGCATTTTTCAACTCGGCTTCTGGTCATCGTAGAGAGTCGAGGGATGGCTTAAATGAAAAGTAAGAGCGAGAAAACGTGACTGTTAAAATTTGAAGTCAATCGGAGCACTAGAACCGGAGATAGAAGTGAGATTGATATTTTGACATGTTTCATAGATATAACATTGCATGTCTCATGGATAAAACATGCAATGAAAATCATGCATGGCCATGTATGATACATGCATGTTTCATGCATGAATCATACATGATCATGCATCGGAATCATGCATGTTTTATCCAAAAACGGGCATCTAGGGTACTATCATTCGATCAAGTTAGTAACTGGATTGCCGCCAACAATATGAAGCTTTATGTTAATAAAGCAGTCAGATGTTTTCCGACGTACAACCAGACTGAAATTCAACGAATTGCTATCCCTGATATTCCTGCAAAATGCGAACTCAAGTTACTTGGTGTAACGTTCGAAGAGTGTTGGTAGGGTAATACATTGTGGCAATGTATTTGTGCAAAAAGGCTTCATCCAGACTTGGTGGACTGAGACAGGTGAAACCTTTTATGAGCACTGAATCTCTGGTAGCCAATTGTAACTCTACCATCAGAAATATCCTCGAGTATTGTACTCCATTATTGATTTCTATGCATCTAAACCATAGCAATTTTTTGATTTGGCACAAAGACGGGCGCATAGAACTATGTAGGGAAATCCGCAAATTAGCCCTAATACTGTGTCTTTTCTAGATAGAGTCCAGCAAAATGAGTGAACCATCCTAGTTTTTCATATTTGCATTGCTTGTTGGTATGAAGATGAGTACCACTTGTCGTTTCCAAGATCTGCTGAATACACTTTTTGAAATCTTGCGACAAAATGGTGAAAAATGGGGAAAATGTGTGTCTTCGGTATCTAGCACATATATTCAGGTACATATCTGAGCAACACACCTACAATTTTTTTCAAAAAAGTTGGTCGTGGATATTTAGTTGAGGTAGGTATTTGCATCAAAGTCCATTACAGATTGGACAAATTATATCTTCTATATGAATTCTACATTTTTCTGTTGTCCACTAAAACCATTTGTCCTTTACCCGACGCGATTTTTGTCCACTAGCCGACGCATCAGAATGGACCACTAGCATAAAATAGCTATTCGAATGATTCATGTGTGCTCTTCTTGTGTCACTGGGATGACTTCATGTCAATATCTAAGAAAACGTTGTCTTACTTCAGGAGCTAGAACAAAAAAATGAATGTTTTTTAGTTTCGAATTCACCACAAAATGTCCCCCAGCCGACATGCATCAACATTGCATCGAAACATGCAATTTGCCAATAGATCAAACTTACTGTAATTTAAAACCCATTAGATCCCGAATACAGAAGCTGATGAAAATTCAATGTTTTTTTTTGGAAGGATACAGTAATTATGGACTAAATAAGCAGTATTTCCTCAAACTTTGAATATGATACATACGGGGTGAATACCATACCTTGTCCGATACATTTCAATAAAATTTACAATCACATTATTGTCTATAAAGTGCATTTATCTGGCCTATCAGTGGATAAGATATCTATGAATGCATTTCTGTTCAAATTTTTGAGGTGATAGTTGATGATTCAGTGTTTGGCACAGATATCTATCAACCTAATCTTTTTTAAATTTTCAAACCATCTGACATGAATCTTAACCATTGATTACTTCACTTACTGTGATACATGTGTACAATGGAAGACGTCGAGCGAAACGCCAGACTCGTTGCCTACTGCGTAACTTATGGAAACAGTGAACAAGCAAGAACGCGTTACTACGAGGAGTATGGAGAAGAAGCACCCGATGGAAGAACAATACGACGATGGACTGATAAGTTTCTCAGCACGGGCTCCATCTTACCGCGTTCAAGCTCCGGGAATCGTTCCCAACGAGTGCTGAATGAGAAGAAAGATTCAATTGTGAACGCAGTTGTGGAGAATCCGCGCACATCACAGCGAGTGATCGCAAGGGAAGTCGGTGTTTCACAAAGGACCGTTGGCAAAACCCTTAAAGAGAATGGATACAAGCCGTACAAAGTTCATCAAATGCAACAACTCTTTGACCATGATAAACAGTCAAGACTGGATTTTTGTCGTGCTATCTTACAAAAGAATAGTGATGAAAGCTCATGGTCCGACAGGATAATCTTCTCGGATGAGTGTACTTTCCACATGTCGGGTCGTGTCAATCACCACAATGACTTTTACTACGCAAACAGCAATCCTCATGTTTATGACGAGGTGCCTATCCGTTCCGCCAGCCGTTTAACTGACGCACCAACGCCATCGGGTGCACCTTTTTCGTGGCCAGCTTCAGAGAAAATCCACTCAAAAGCACTGACTCCGTGGGATTTGCAGATTTGTGCCATAAGATACATCATCGACCGATTTCAGTACTGACTCGTGGGAGAGTCCGAAATTATGATCAGCTTCGTAATAGAGGAGTCTAAGTATATCATGTAGGGATTTAGATGAGCAGCAACCACCTCTGCTCTCTTCCGGTTATCACCGGAAAGAGCAACGAATGACTGGAGACTTCGAATTCGTGTAGCACACTCCTTGGTGTATCACTACCTGATGCCGGTGTCCGAAATGCGCCATTTGTACTTCGCGTCCATACTTGGCTGAATAGTTCTCTGAGAAATCTATATGCAGCACAAGCTCATTCGGCTGAATTTGTGACTTCACTGCTCTGATCTGTCGACACTGGTGGACCAGGCGATAAATATGGCTTGCATTAGATTTCATCTTGTCTTCAAATAGAGTGATCAACTCTGTGTAGCTTCTTAGTTTCTGAAACATGAACGTAGGACATGCGAATATCTACTTGAGTTATCTGGAAATACAGCTATATTTATTTAAGCTGTTGGCAAGAGTTGCCAATTACTTGTCAGTAAGCCCTATCAATATTTATGTAGGCCTAGACACATATCATGAGTTTTGAAGTGCTTTCGCATGCCCTTGTACTTCAGGCAATGCATCGAGCAGCCGCCGTAAGAATGCTTTTGGCCTGCGTTCTTGATCGATAGTGATATATCAGGCAATGCCTCATAGATATCGAATTCAAACGGCGTTGCTATGGTTGCGAAACTCTTCGCATATTGAAGAATAGTGATGCTCTGATTCCGGCATGCTAACATAGAGATCCAAATTAAAGCAATCTAAGATGTAGTCTGCTGACGACGATCCTTGGAAAGTGAAGCCTTAAAAATGGAATTGTGTCCTGACATCTGTCCTTTTGCTTTGAATTTTGCATAAATCTATTAAGTAAATTACTAAATGAAACTGTATGCTGATGTCACGCTTTAAGAGGACTCCTCAAATTCTGAGCTGATTAACCCATTAGCTCCCATTGTTCCACTTGTGGAACAATTTTTTAAAATGATGCAATACATTCAAAACTTTATCACATTCTTTAACTGCTTTACTACAGCACTTTGAACGTTTCATAGAATATATTTTATGCACACTTTGAATTATCTGTATGTTTGTTTTATTGCAAGCGCAGATTGAAATTTTCAAATTCCGGCAATTTTCGATTCATTTTTCAATTGGATATCAATTGACATTGAACGAGCTGTGAGTAATTTTTCTTGTGTCATTTACTGTTCATAAGGTAGTTTATTAGATATTACCAGTCAGTTTCATGAAATGATATGTTATGTGTGTATGATGAAGTAAATAAGACAATGTTCCACAAGTGGAACATTGGGATCTTCTGACTATAGACTTACATGACCATATGCGGCTAGCTTGATATTCTTGTGCCGCTGATGTAGTAGCAATATCTGTTCTGCTTTATTGTAGGAGCCAGATTATAGAATTAATAATGTCAAAATACCCAATTCTCATTGTTCTGATATTTATTCAAAGTAATCTATCGATGGTTTCTTTATTTTCACCCAGGCGAAAACCTTGATTTTGAAAAAAATGTAGGGTTCGAACCAGCTACGTTATGGGGCGTAGGCTGTCATGCAAGCCCCTGTGCTACTGACACTTACGTTCGAAGATAATCGCACACGCAATATCAGGTACACGGCAAAGGATGTCTGGTTACTTGAATCACTTTAGTAGTAGTTCTATATTCTGGAACAAATTGTACGCGTTTGTGAAGGATATTCCATGATAATCAAAAAGCCTAGGCCGAACCCGAATGTCGTTATTTCGTATTCAAAAGCTTTTATCGGACCGCTTTACATAGTTTTGGCCTCTATCTGGGACTCCTGTTTTATTTTCCAAGTAATGTGTAGGCTTACCTGTAGTACGAGTAGGCCCTAAAAGCTGCAGATTATTAGATCTACAGAGTAAACCATTGGTTTTTTTTCATTTACAGATGCCAAAGCTTTTCTCTGTGGAAGCAGCAGCCGAAATGATTATCTCCGCCGATTCGGATGCAGAATTAGATGATGTTGAAATCGTTATTTTGCCTCCTGAAGATGTCAACTGTGCGACTGATGAGGAAGACATCAATGACGATTCTCTCGGAGATGTCGAAGTTCGGGATGTTCCTGGGTTTGTCAAGATACACCATGCTTGTGAAGATATGCCGCAAATTTCGGATGTAACAGACCAGCCCTCGAAAAAGCGGTGGCGACAATCCAAACCCAATTGGAAAAAAGGTGAAAGTCTGAAGAAAAGTAGGATTTCAACAGAACAAGTCTCTGAACCTCCCAGTCTTCAAGAAGCATATCAGATGCTGTCTACATTGGATCCCATCGATATGTACAAATTGTTCTTTGATGACAAGTTGCTAGATCTTTGTGTCGATGAGACCAATAAGTACGCATTTCAAAAAGGCGATCATCATTTTACCGTTTCAAAAACAGAGATGCAAACATTCTTAGGAATTCTTCTTCTAAGTGGCTACAATACTCTGACAAATGAAAGACTTTATTGGATCACTGACAAAGATGTGGGAGTGCCAGTCGTATATGAAAAAATGTCCAGGAACAGATTCTAAGATATCAAACGCTTTTTTTCACTTGTCCGATAACGCATGCCTCGATCCAAGCGATAATCTTGCAAAATTACGACCTTTTCTAGATATTTTCAAAGGAATTTGCTGCAGTTCGGTGTATTTGAAAGAGACTTACTTGAGTCTGGACGAGCAGATGGTCCCGTACTACGGAAAGCACAGCTGCAAAATGTACATAAAAGGAAAGCCAGTCAAATTTGGCTTCAAGATTTGGGTGCTTGCGTCTTCAAGTGGATTTCCTTTCAAATTTGAAGTCTATACCGGAAAGAAAAACAATACATTGCATGTACCTTTGAGAGAGCAAGTAGTGCTGAATTTGACGGAGTGCCTCGATTCAAAGGAGGAACACACCCTCTACATGGATCGCTTCTTCAGTTCCACTAGCCTTTTTCGAAAGCTGAAGACCGAGCACAATTTGCGATGTACGGGAACGGTCATGGAAACTCGTACTGAGCATTGTCCTTTGATGTCAAAGCAAGAAATCAAAAAGCAACCGAGAGGGCACCACTCTTGTTTCAGTGATGGTCAGGTCGTTGTATGCCAGTGGAATGATAACATACCAGTAGTTGCTGTGAGCAACTTTGAAGCCGTCTCTCCGCTCCAAGCGGCAAACCGATGGGTGTCAAAGGAGAAGAAGAGGTCATTTATTCCCTTGCCTTTTCTCATCCACCGGTATAATAAAAATATGGGCGGCGTCGATTTACTCGATCGATTCTTGAGCGAATACAGGCCACAAATGCGGAACAAGAAGTGATGGTGGAACCTTTTCGCAAACTTCCTGAACATGGCGGTCGACGTTGCGGGATGGAGACTGCACCGGGCTCTCAACGGAAACCTCTCACATCTCGATTTTAGAAGGTAAGTAGGCCTATAATCATGCGTCTTAGACGACTAGTAATGTGCTTAGATTTCGCAATTGAATGCACGTGCGTACAAAAAGCAGGCCCATATCTTTTGGATTTCAGGAACATGGTGCGCACACTCCTTGCTCAGACGCTGAAACGAACACGCCGATCAGGACCGTCAAGGACACCGATCAAGGAGGAGCGAAGATCTTTCAGCGGCCATTTGCCCATACCAGCCGGTCGGCAATCCCGTTGCAAGTTGTGCAAAAAGAACACGAAAATCTTTTGTCGAAAGTGCGGAGTAATGCTACATTCGCATTGCTTTATCGGCTTCCACACCTCTTCTTGATTCATCTCTGATGACATCTGACAATTTGAAGCATTCAGCGTAAACAAATATACTCAGATTTTGGAAATTTGCAAATTCTAAGAAAAAATTTCGGACCTACCATTTCCAAAAAAGGCACAATAAGCAACAGAAGCTCTTCTGGTCGTTGTATATACATGTATATATGGCAAAGTATTCATGAGAACGCTACAAAATAATCACGAGAGAAAAAGACTGTACATACTCCACTTGTGGAACATTGGGATCTTCTGACTAAACGATTGAAGCCAGATAATAGTCAGAAGATCCCAATGTTCCAGAAGTGGAACATGTCTGAAAATCTGATACTGTATGTATGTATCATATTCAAAGTTTGAGGAAATACTGCTTATTTAGTCCATAATTACTCTATCCTTCCAAAAAAAACATTGAATTTTCATCAGCTTCTGTATTCGGGATCTAATGGGTTTTAAATTACAGTAAGTTTGATCTATTGGCAAATTGCATGTTTCGATGCAATGTTGATGCATGTCGGCTGGGGGACATTTTGTGGTGAATTCGAAACTAAAAAACATTCATTTTTTTGTTCTAGCTCCTGAAGTAAGACAACGTTTTCTTAGATATTGACATGAAGTCATCCCAGTGACACAAGAAGAGCACACATGAATCATTCGAATAGCTATTTTATGCTAGTGGTCCATTCTGATGCGTCGGCTAGTGGACAAAAATCGCGTCGGCTAAAGGACAAATGGTTTTAGTGGACAACAGAAAAAATGTAGAATTCATATAGAAGATATAATTTGTCCAATCTGTAATGGACTTTGATGCAAATACCTACCTCAACTAAATATCCACGACCAACTTTTTTGAAAAAAATTGTAGGTGTGTTGCTCAGATATGTACCTGAATATATGTGCTAGATACCGAAGACACGCATTTTCCCCATTTTTCACCATTTTGTCGCAAGATTTCAAAAAGTGTATTCAGCAGATCTTGGAAACGACAAGTGGTACTCATCTTCATACCAACAAGCAATGCAAATATGAAAAACTAGGATGGTTCACTCATTTTGCTGGACTCTATCTAGAAAAGACACAGTATTAGGGCTAATTTGCGGATTTCCCTACATAGTTCTATGCGCCCGTCTTTGTGCCAAATCAAAAAATTGCTATGGTTTAGATGCATAGAAATCAATAATGGAGTACAATACTCGAGGATATTTCTGATGGTAGAGTTACAATTGGCTACCAGAGATTCAGTGCTCATAAAAGGTTTCACCTGTCTCAGTCCACCAAGTCTGGATGAAGCCTTTTTCACAAATACATTGCCACAATGTATTACCCCTACCAACACTCTTCGAACGTTACACCAAGTAACTTGAGTTCGCATTTTGCAGGAATATCAGGGATAGCAAATCGTTGAATTTCAGTCTGGTTGTACGTCGGAAAACATCTGACTGCTTTTATTAACATAAAGCTTCATATTGTTGGCGGCAATCCAGTTACTAACTTGATCGAATGATAGTACCCTAGATGCCCGTTTTTGGATAAAACATGCATGATTCCGATGCATGATCATGTATGATTCATGCATGAAACATGCATGTATCATACATGGCCATGCATGATTTTCATGCATGTTTTATCCATGAGACATGCATGTTATATCTATGAAACATGTCCAAATCTCAATCACACTTCTATCTCCGGTTCTAGTGCTCCGATTGACTTCAAATTTTAACAGTCACGTTTTCTCGCTCTTACTTTTCATTTAAGCCATCCCTCGACTCTCTACGATGACCAGAAGCCGAGTTGAAAAATGCGTTTTTTCAAAGGTTCCAAAATCTTGGAAAATGCGCAAAAATTCGATTTAAACATGCTCTCATTTGGAAACGAAGCCTTCCATACATCTGAAAAGATAGGATCCTAGAGAACAAAGTGCGGTCTTGCCCCTAAAAGAAACCCGAGCTCTTCATTCACTTCCATTCCTGAGTGAGTCGTCATCAAAATAGGCCACAATTAACATTTTCACGAAAAAATCCCGTGTTGAGACCCAGTGTGAAGAAAATTTTTGACTTTTTCTCTCCGATTTACTTGAAACTCACCCTCTAGATGCAGAATTGCACGCTGATTCTAAATCAGGTCTCAGTTTTCTCATGAAGTTTTGGATGATTGAGATTACGTCATCAGCTGATCGCCACAAATTATATAAGCTGGGAACCGACTGACACTTTTCATTAAGACGAGAGAGATTGTCAAAGGTAGGTCGTCTCTCCGAAGCTCCAATGATAGCATCGGACATTCCAAATTTCTGGTTTCCGAAGGATACCGACTTAGAAAATTTCATTGCTGATATCATCTAAGGCGTCAGACTTAAAGGTTAGCCAGGAGATGGCCTTAGTCTCCAGGCCATAAAAGACTCCAAAACTTTAAAGGCTTGTCCTTTGGACTTGATTCAAAAAAGGTTCGATAACTATTGATCAGACCTATATTTACAGACTACTTATAAAAATTTCATCAGTAGTACTAAAAGCTGAAAAATTCAAATTCATTATTTTTGGAGGTTTTCTGGGGTTTTCGACCCCGCTGATTTCAACTGAAGGATTTGTAATGATGTCTGAGCCAGTCTTCTCATGTCTTTACATGATACAAGCGGCTTTTCACTAAAAGCGAGCAAGACACGGAGAGTTTTGCTGTAATATTCCAATGACAGGGTGTTCCTTCGGGACGGCGGATGATGCCGTAGTGATAAGTGTGGCAAAGGAGTGTGTCATATTTTAGACCGAAACCTCTGGGGCAACTCATGTTGGGCATTTGACACAGTTCTCAACCTAGCACTTTGAACGCCAATCGGTTGAGTCTTAGGTATCTTGTCATGGGTGGCACATAAACATCTCCATTGCAAAACGCTTGTGAATCACGGCTTGCTATCAAGCTGATCAAGGCAACGACTTTGGATGTTTCCTCTTGTAAATAACTCCACAGGTTTTTATGTCAGAATCCGGGCACAGATACCAACACAGTGACATGACGCACGCTCTGTCCGCCCGAGGTTGGATTTGTGGGTCGAGGCCTTGGAGCTGGGATAAGATTCCCTCTGAGTAGTCCCCTCTGATAGCAGAAGCCATAGCGACTTGATAGTAAGCGTTTAGGTTTTAAGGGGTTAGGGTTAGGGTAAGGAAGACACTTTTGGTTCGTCACGCTTTTTCGATTTTTCTAGAAGCGACCTTTGGTCCGATTTCTATGATTTTTTTTGAGAGCAAAATTTGGCGTCTCGGCTAACTGGGAAATCATCAAAGTTGAGGAATCACGAAATTTTGAAAAATGCCCAAAAATTTGAGGAACCATTGGGTTTTGCGCGATTTTAGCCAACTTCCCATTTCGCAAAAAATATGAAAAAATATGTTTTAGAAACTTCAGGTATTGCCGGTTGTGCTGAGACAAAAAACAAAGAGAAAAATTTAATAATTATTGGAACCACAGGGTGCCAAAGTTGGAATACCACTAACCCGAATTTTCTAGTGATTCCTCAATGGTTCCACATGATTCCACAGCGTTTTTTAAAAAACTTCTAAAGTTTTGAACGAAATTCTTTGCGATTTTGACAAGAGTAGCGCAAAGAACAGCTCGAGCGCCCATTAAAATTTGAACAGTTCGAGATCTCATCTTCACATAGAAATAGGACCCCCAAAATGACCATTTTTGACCCCCAAATTTTGACTAACCCTATTTGGCCCGCCTGAAAAACAATGAAGGAACCCGCAAAATGATGCAAAACTGTTTACAGGATCGCTCAATACACCCAATTTGGGTTTGGTGGAAAAAAAATTGTGAATCACTACGATTTGTGGTTCCTGGCGGGGTGCAAAGTTGAAAATGACGAAAATTTGACAACATTTTTCATACAAAATATCCCGATTTGAGGAATCACCAGATGGACACCCGTTTCCTGGCCATTTTTAGTTAGGGTTACGATAGTTTTAGATCACAATAGTACAATATGGGTCTTTAACTCTTGTAACCCGAAAAAATTAAATTCATACATGACCTGGAAGTGGGTCCCATCGTTCCCCCAAAAAGTGTCTTGTTTGAACCCCGAATTTTAGGATTCTCAAAATTGGGCCAACTTTGATGGCCCACCACACTCTGTTATCATGACCACATTGCCCAAAGTCAATCTCCACATGGAGATGGGGTCTTAAACTTTTCATTGACATAGATATCGTACGTATATTAGCCAGTTTACTTGTTGGCTGGGCCAACTCAAAACATGCTAAAATAACCCTAATCCAATGGTTCCACCATTGGTCTAATGTATTTTTGGGTCACTTGTCTGAACGACACTATCTTTGGCACCCTGCTAGAGTAGGACTGGGGTGGGCCAACCACCCCACTCAAAGTGTACAACTTGCCAAGCCCAATCAATTGACATAGATATCGAAGAGGATAGATTGATTCTACCATCAGAATCATAGACATGAAAGTTGACAAAAGTTCACTTTTTCCATCTGACTTTGGTCAAACAAGAAATCGGATTAACTCTAAAGTGCATTTTCTAACCCGAATTGTCAATAGATATCTCGAATAGGGTTAGCCATCGTAAAAACTGGTGTTTTTGCTACGGATTTTGTCAATGTACTTCAAGGACCCTCACTTTGAGTTTCAACTATTTCAAGGTCATTGACCCATACTACATTTTGACATAGATATCGACACACAGATATCTCATAACAATATCATAGAGAGCGAGTAAAATCGAGCCAATTTCATTAATATTTGAGGAACCACCTGATGGATACCCGTGAACAGGGCCATTTTCTAGTTTGGGTTTTGTAGGTTTTATTGCTTGTTAGTATAATACCGATCTCGGCTTCGTGCAAATTAATTGACTCACTCGATTTTTTTGACATTATTTCCACAAAATCCAACTATCACGTGGTTTTCTTTGTTGCTTTCTGTTTAGTTTGCATTGTGACTTGGTTTACAAGTTGCAATACAGATTAATCCGTATTTAGATCGATAGTTTTGTTGTATTATGATAATATTCGACATTTGATTCTTCCCAGACGATAGTCTGTTCGCATATGTATTCTTCTATGACCGAGTGATGTTGTCCAGCAGATTTCTACAACGAGTAGAACTTCCGCTTTCTTTGAAACAACGGCAATTGGCTGATCAGCGTCAACCAATGACGCAAAGCTACCCACGTGACGCGTGAATGATTCAATTGTTGTTCTATCTTCAATTCTGTAGTTTAAACATGGATACCAGCACATCAACTCGGGAACGGATTATTGCTCTCAGTTTGCATACGAACAAATCCCAACGAACTATTGCAATTGATGTTGGGGTTTCTCAAAGGACTGTTGGACGCATAATTAATCTATACAAGCACAATGGATCCACCGCAGCATTGCGAGTCAATAATTGTGGCCGAAAGAGAAAAACTACTAACAGAGATGACAAAATGATACTTCGAGCCAGTATTAAAAATCCAAAACTCACCGCAGCTGAGATAAGACGAAACCAGGGCCTAAAAGTTATCCGTTGACACGGTTAAGCGGCGGTTACGTGAAGGTGGGAGGAAGGCAGTCAGAACAATCCGGAAACCAATGCTTACAAAGGTAATGCGACTGAAACGATTGAGATGGGCGAAGCGGCATCGATCCCTGACCGTGGAGGATTGGAAAAGGGTAAGTTTCAGTATGCTCTCATATTCTTTGTAACGCTAACTGAGACCAAGTCCTGAATTTAGCTTGTTGTTGTTAAATTATCTTATTACACGAGCCTAGGTATCTGCCATGCACATCAAAAGAGACTATGCCCCTTGTTTGAAGTTTTATGCTATAAATCGATGTAGGCCTATAGTTAGCAATGTCAAAATTATGAATGAAGCAAATTTTGTTTCAAGATCACAGCATCATCTGATGATTTCCTTTTTTCAGGTTATTTTCTCGGATGAGTCAAGTTTTGAGGTCTCGCTGGCAGCTCCAAAGTGGGTTCGACTCGGAAAGGAGCCTCTATCTCCCCTTCACTGCGTTCAGACAATGAAACATCCTCCCAAAGTTATGGTGTGGATATGCTTGTCATATCAAGGGATTGGCCGACTTCATGTCGTAGAGGGATCTATGAATTCTGAGCAATATGAAACGGTCTTGAGAAGGCGAATGATTCCGCAGGCCCTCGAATGGTTCAACGATGGCAATTATGTTTATCAACAGGGTTTGGCTCCGTGCCACACATCTCGTCGTATCAAACAGTTCTTTACTGAAAATGCGGTAAATGTTTTGGATTGGACCGGAAATTCACCGGATATGAATCCTGTGGAGACGATGTGGGCCATTCTGAAACAGCGTCTGAGAAATATTGATATTTCAAGCAAATCACATTTGATAAACACTTTGTTGAGTATTTGTTGTCGTGATTCGGAAGCCAGAGATAAAATCAGATCTTCCTGTCGTCGTCTCATCGAAAGTATGCCCGAGCGCATAAAAGCTTTGATTAAAGTTCGAGGAGGACATACTAAGCATTAAGCACATCATTCTACACGACATGAGCACAGTCTGTGAGATTATGTTATTTTGGAATATAAAAGTGAGCCTAAAATATTGAAAATTTTTATCCATAGCTATTTCGTGGGAAAAAAGTAGCGTGAGTCAATTAATTTGCACGAAGCTGTAGATATCGACACACAGATATCTCATAACAATATCATAGAGAGCGAGTAAAATCGAGCCAATTTTATTAATATTTGAGGAACCACCTGATTGATACCCGTGAACAGGGCCATTTTCTAGTTTGGGTTTTGTAGGTTTTATTGCTTGTTAGTATAATACCGATCTCGGACTCTTCTAGCCCGAAAAAATTAAATTCATACATGACCTGAAAGTGGGTCCCATTATTCCCCCAAAAAGTGTCTTGTTTGGAACCCCGAATTTTAGGATTCTCAAAATTGGGCCAACTTTGATGGCCCACCACACTCTATTATCATGACCACATTGCCCAAATTCAATCTCCACATGGAGATGGGGTCTTCAACTTTTCATTGACATAGATATCGGACGTATATTAGCCAGTTTACTTGTTTGCTGGGCCAACTCAAAACATGCTAAAATAACCCTAATCCAATGATTCCACCATTGGTCTAATGTATTTTTGGGTCACTTGTCTGAACGACACTATCTTTGGCACCCTGCTAGAGTAGGACTGGGGTGGGCCAACCATCCCACTCAAAGTGTACAGCTTGCCAAGCCCATATCTAAATGTAACTGTGGTCCAACTGTTCTCTTCTGTTCTCTTCTGTTCTTTTTTCAGAATTCAGTCGAGGCTAATCGAGTAATATATCATATTAAAGCTGAGAAAGAGCAGAATATGAACGAAATAATGATCATTGTCTTATGTGAATGGAGCTGTGCTCCAACTGTTCTCTTTTGTTCTCTTCTGTTCTTTTTTCAGAATTCAGTCTATGCATATCGAGTAATATATCATATGAAAGCTGAGAGAGAGTAGAATATGAATGAATTAATGACCATTCTCCTATCTAAATGTAGCTGTGGTCCAACTGTTCTCTTCTGTTCTCTTCTGTTCTTTTTTCAGTATTCAGTCGAGGCTAATCGAGTAATATATCATATGAAAGCTGAGAAAAAGCAGAATATGAACGAAATAATGATCATTGTCCCATAGGAATGGAGCTGTGCTCCAACTGTTCTCTTCTGTTCTCTTTTGTTCTTTTTTCAGAATTCACTCTATGCATATCGAGTAATATATCATATGAAAGCTGAGACAGAGTGATATATGAATGGATTAATGACCGTTGTCCTATCTAAATGTAGCTGTGGTCCAACTGTTCTCTTCTGTTCTCTTCTGTTTTTTTTCAGGATTCAGTCGAGGCTAATCGAGTAATATATCATATTAAAGCTGAGAAAGAGCAGAATATGAACGAAATAATGATCATTGTCCTATGTGAATGGAGCTGTGCTCCAACTGTTCTCTTTTGTTCTCTTCTGTTCTTTTTTCAGAATTCAGTCTATGCATATCGAGTAATATATCATATGAAAGCTGAGAGAGAGTAGAATATGAATGAATTAATGACCATTGTCCTATCTAAATGTTTCTCTAATTTTTTTATTCTAATTCTCTAATTCTAATTTAGATAAATGTTTATCTAAATGATAAATTAATCTCAGGCTGAAATTAATAATTCTCAAAGTTCATGAAATGACATCGCAGTGACCTCTTTCAAGGTCACTCATATTAAACAAAATATCCGCATAGATATTATCACGAGGATCGACTAGACAACCTTCATAGATATCTAGTGCACCGAGCGAAGTTTGGCCTTTTCATAGTTTTGAATGCAAAAAATAAATATGAGAAAGCCGATGAGAGTCAGTACCTCTGATAGGGCTTCAGACAGTTCCATATTGTGCTTCTGTATTGATGTTAATACTGAGTTTCGCAGAAATATGACTTCTTCAATGTAATATTATTACTTAGCTGCCACGTTTATCTATTGTTGGATCATTAATCATGACAAGTATGTCATGTGAAAAATTACATTATGCCATGTCATCAATTACATTGACATAGAAATAGGATGTCAGTACCATAATGAAAATTTTCAAGATCCATTCAATGAATTCACAATTATCTCTCACAAGGTCATTTACTATTGAGTTAGAGTCTGTACAGATTTCAATATTGAGTTTTACTATTGCAGTTTCATGGATATCTTAATTAATAGAGCGCATATTGTTTCTTCATAAAAATGCATATTCTAACAAATCTTGCTTATCTGGGGGACTCAGAGATCAGGAGCCACGATTAGGCAGTGAAGCTCAAGGACTTAGGGATCAGGAGCCACGATTAGGCAGTCAAGCTCAAGGACTTAGGGATCAGGAGCCACGATTAGGAAGGCAAGTTCAAGGACTTGAGGTTTAGGACGGTGGATGAATAAGCGATCTTGGTCCTCAACTTGAGGTTAGGATAAGAAGAAGGGAAGGCCAATGGTGACAATGCATCTGGACTGCTTATCAGGAGGACTTAGGGATCAGGAACCACGATTAGGCAGTCAAGCTCAAGGACTTAGGGATCAGGAGCCATGATTAGGAAGGCAAGTTCGAGGACTTAGGGATCAGGAGCCACGATTAGGCAGTCAAGTTCAAGGACTTAGGGATCAGGAGCCATGATTAGGCAGTCAAGTTCAAGGACTTAGGGATCAGGAGCCACGATTAGGCAGTCAAGTTCAAGGACTTAGGGATCAGGAGCCACGCCTGGTCAGTCAGCTTTAAGGACTTAAGGTTTAGGACGGTCGATGAATGAGTGATCTCGGTCCTCAACTTGAGGTTAGGATAAGAAGAAGGGAAAGGCAATGCTTACAATGCATCTGGACTGCTGATCAGGAGGACTTAGGGATCAGGAGCCACACATGGTCAGTCAAGTTCAAGGACTTAGGCATAAGGAGTCACGGCCGGTCAGTCAACCTCTAGGACTTAAGGATCAGGAGCCACGCCTATTATTTTATTGATACATTGAGTCACTCAGCTCAAGCAAGTAAAATATCAAGTCAATAGGCCATCCACAAGTGGCTCTATCGGCCCGCTAAACTAGTCCAACATTGAACATGCAAAAGGAGGCCAAATCTCAAAAGCCAAAAATTGGACAAAAATTGCTCCAAGTTTCAGGGACTCCTGGACCCATGTATTATAAAAGTTTGTTACCGGACCTCATTATTCTCATAGAAGGGGTCTATATATATCCATTGACATAGATATCGATAAATTTTAACTCATGAAATGTCCCAGGGGGGCCAACCTGAAATACCTCAAAATAACCCTATTTCCGTGGGCCCACAGTTTGGTGCCACACTTAGGACCCCTTACCCATGGGAATATAATCCAACAGACCAGAATACTAAAATATAGGTCACTCAGCTCAAGCAAGTAAAATATCAAGTCTATAGGCCATCCACAAGTGGCTCTATCGGCCCTCTAAACTAGTCCTACTTTGACCATGCAAAAGGAGGCCAAATCTCAAAAGTCAAAAATTGGACAAAAATTGCTCCAACTTTCAGGGACTCTTAGGCCCACGTCTGATAAAAGTTTGTTACCGGACCTCATTATTCTCATATAAAGGGTCTATATATATCCATTAACATATATATTGATCAATTTTAACTCATGAAATGTCCCAGGTGGGCCAACCTGAAATACCTTAAAATAACCCTATTTTCGTGGGCCCACAGTTTGGTGCCACACTTAGGACCCCTTACCCATGGGAAGATATTCCAAAAGACTAGAATACTAAAATATAGGTCATTCAGCTGAAGGAAGTGAGATATCAAGTCTATAGGCCATCCACAAGTGGCTCTATCGGCCCTCTAAACTAGTCCTACTTTGACCATGCAAAAGGAGGCCATATATCAAAAGTCAAAAATTGGACAAAAATTGCTCCAAATTTCAGGGACTCTTGCACCCATGTATTATAAAAGTTTGTTACGGGACCTCATTATTCTCATAGAAGGGGTGTATACATATCCATTGACATAGACATCGATACATTTTAACTCATGAAATGTCCCAGGGGGGCCAACCTGAAATACCTCAAAATAACCCTATTTCCGTGGGCCCACAGTTTGGTGCCACACTTAGGACCCCTTCCCCATGGGAATATATTTCAACAGACTATAATATTAAAATATAGGTCACTCAGCTCAAGCAAGTAAAATATCAAGTCTATAGGCCATCCACAAGTGGCTCTATCGGCCCTCTAAACTAGTCCTACTTTGACCATGCAAAAGGAGGCCATATATCAAAAGTCAAAAATTGGACAAAAATTGCTCCAAATTTCAGGAACTCCTAGACCCATGTGTGATAAAAGTTTGTTACCGGACCTCATTATTCTCATAGAAGGGGTCTATATATATCCATTGACATAGATATCGATAAATTTTAACTCATGAAATGTCCCAGGGGGGCTAACCTGAAATACCTCAAAATAACCCTATTTCCGCGGGCCCACAGTTTGGTGCCACACTTATGATCCCTTCCCCATGGAAATATATTCCAAGAGACTAGACAAAATAATGTGTTGTGATATATCATTTATGAGCTTGTACAGAATGGAATACAATGAAACAGATAGTCTTTCCTTAATTATATTTCCTGGCTCATTGTAGGTCAACGACTTGAGGATGATGAACCATGATTTGTAAGTCAATGTCAATGATTACAGAATATGAAGACACAATTAGTAACTGGATGTCAAAGACTTTTATGTATGACCATCATTCACAGTTAAATTATCATAACACTTATAATAATTTATTTAATATAATACGTGCATTGGTCAATATACATAGTTTTGAATTCTATATTCAAATGAGGAATATCACAGTGGGTGTTAATCTACTAAAACGTCATTTTTTCATATTGCTCCATATACATGTGCATCAATGTATTGCCGAAGTTCGTTATTTTCCTTCAATAACAAATGTCTATGACTTCGATTTTTAATTCAATTGATCAACTGATCGATCAAATTTTATAAAGTCCACCCTCCGATCCCTGAATGATGGAGAAGCTTCTGAAAATCTCAAGGTCAAGTAATAAATTGCACTGCAACATAATCAATCATACCTCTTAGGAACATTTCAAATTACACTTGATGTGGGGCACCGCACATCATGGATTATACCCTCAAAACTCTACCCTACATAGGTATCAAAATATGTCTATATTCTGCATTTATCAGCTAGCTATAGAAAAATCATTTCAACACTGAGTTTATTAAATCGACTTGACATGTGCCATCTTTCGTCGTGATACATCGGATGAGCATATAAGTTCAACTGGTGACCTTGACTAGTTTTTGCATCAGTTGAAAAAATATAGCCTCATGTTTCAAAAACTGGTGAATGTAACCTCCTTCAAGATTCGATGAAAGGTGACAAAGTCAACCTATTGGATCCATGGATAACAGACAGGTTGCGAAAAATTTCTAGGTCAAGCTTTTGATAGCAATGTATCCGGATCAATGATATCTCTTAGCAACGCTTTAAATTAAACATTGAATATCTTAACATTTAAATGTCTATGAATTTGATTTGAAATTTAAAGTGACTCAAATTCGAATTACACTTGTATTTCATTCTCATCGCGTCGTCTACTGAAGCTGGTGTTTCCTCTTTCAATACCTACATCGATCAGTGAAACAATGAATTTGTGCTATTTTTGGGCATTTTCAGTTGGCATAGATATGAAAAAATGTCAATTTGCTGTATTTTTCGACTATCTATGAGATCAAACTTGAGCAGATATAACTTCGAATTCCAATCTTCAATGATCATCCTTCGTGGGACATCTTATATTCCGGGTCATCGTCTGTCAATTCTGCGCTACATAGATATGAAAAAATGCCATTTTTCTGTATTTCTCAGCTAGCTATGGGAACACCGATTCACCTTTAGACTTACTACATCGACTTGTCATGTACAATCATTCGTCGTGGGACATCGCATAAACATGTAAGCATACACAGTAGTTCATGAAATATTATCTACAAAGTTTTACCATGTCAAAGTCAACCGAAACGCGTTTCTACAGAATTGTGAATTTAGATAAATGTGAAAATGAATCCTTAATATCTTCATAAGTACATAATAAGACGATAATTGACAAATCCTATATCTATGATATCTGTAAAATTGAGTCATATCAACATATTGCTCATCTGCGCTAAACATCCAATGCCGCAAGGTAGAAAAGGAAGTTATTGTACTTCCATATGACAGAGTGATATTTATGAAATATTTGACATCTTCATTATGTCGAAACGCGTTTCTACGTAACTGCCGAGTTACAAAAATTTTAATTGATAAATATTTGTTCACTTGTTCACTATATTTATCGCTGGGATCATCTGTCAATTTTCAGTGATCATATTCCTAGTTTATTAGCATTTACAGCACTAATAACTGATTAATCCGATATCTATGATTTTTCAAAAAACATCATTTATAACAATTAAATGAAGCCGCACATTCATAGCCCTCTTCATGTCAATATTCAATATTTATTGTAGTATATCATGGTAGAATAAACATTTTCATGATATTGACGTCTTCAGTTAGTCGAAACGCGTTTTATCTGATACCTTTCCAACCTGACATATCACCTTCAACTTACTAAATGTCTCACTAACCTATGAAAAATTCTAAAGGGACATCAACAACCTTTCCATTGCTTTCAAATACTAGGTATTAATCAATATTTTCAAAAAATCGATGTCTATGTCAAATCACCGAATAACAGTGTTCATAGAAAGACTGAACCCCAGGAGCACCTTCATGCAAAATTTCAACCAAATCTGTTGAGAAGAAATTCCGACATACAACTTTTAGGAAAAATAATTAATCAAATGCTACATATAATTTTTAAAAAATCCTAAAAAATAAACGCCACGATCGATATCTATGAAAAAAATCTGAGTAGTCCACAATGACCTGCAGTCTCAATCCATGAATTGTGGACCTCCAGAAAAATCGTTTGTAGAAATGCCAGGCAGTCAAAGTTAACCCTAATGCATTTTTTTGACAAATATATAATTTTGAAGAAGTCCTCATTCGGCGAAACCAGTTCACATGCCATGAAAATCTGCTAAAATAATATCCTTACTTCATAAAATGTTTTGAAGGTCAAAATGTTGATTAGCTAACAAGTTCAAGCGATACATAACTGTTCAAACATGAAAATACTCAATTTTAAGAAGATTTTTTCCTCTATTACCATAGATATCTAAGCAACACAGTATCGGAGCACCATAAAACTTCATCAGAAGTGAGCCCGCTGTTGTATGATGGTTCCCAAGCAAAATATATTATAATATCGCAGAATTTGAATTCAGGGCAACCATTTGAAATTAAGATTTTCTCAAAAAATTGTCACTTTTAATTTTTGGGAATTTTTTTCAAAGTGTTCCCATGGTCCAATCATCTCGAAAAAAAATTACGATATAGCCAAAAGGTGTAAGAAAAATATGCAAAAGGGATAACATGATAACCCTAACTAGTTTGGTTCCTAAAAATTCCCAAAAATCTGTGGGCCCACGACTTTTTCAAAAAAGAGAACGTTTCGGACTCGAACTCTGATTCTAGAGGTCGCATGGACTCATAAGTGGTACCGTTGGATAGAGCTTGTTGAGACGCTTCAAATGATATATCATATGTCCTATTTCGGTGGAGTCAAGCTCCGGAAAAAATTTTTGGGGGGTCCAATAGGGCCAAAAATTACCCGATTTTCGTGGGCCTTCAAAAGTCAAAATATTGGTATGTTGGAGTCGAGACTTGACATAAGTCCCCCTGAAAGCCCAGTAATTAGCCCCCAATACTTACACCCCCCGATGTTGGAGTTAGTGACCGGGAGGGCGGAAACAAAAAAGTGTCCAAGAATCCAAAAAAAGAGTCCAAGAATCCACAATAGTGTCACGGATTTAGGGTTAGGGTTAGGGTTAGGGTTAGGGTTAGGGTTAGGGTTAGGGTTAGGGTTAGGGTTAGGGTTAGGGTTAGGGTTAGGGTTAGGGTTAGGGTTAGGGTTAGGGTTAGGGTTAGGGTTAGGGTTAGGGTTATGGTTAGGGTTAGGGTTAGGTTTAGGGTTAAGGTTAGGGTTAGGGTTAGGGTTAAGGTTAGGGTTAGGGTTAAGGTTAAGGTTAGGGTTAGGGTTAGGGTTAAGGTTAGGGTTAAGGTTAGGGTTAGGGTTAGGTAGGTTTAGGGTGAGGGTTAGGGTTAGGGTTAGGGTTAGGGTTAGGGTTAGGGTTAGGGTTAGGGTTAGGGTTAGGGTTAGGGTTAGGGTTAGGGTTAGGGTTAGGGTTAGGGTTAGGGTTAGGGTTAGGGGTTTTAGGGTTAGGGGTAGGGTTAGGGGTAGTGGTTAGGGTTAGGTTAGGTTGAGTTAGGTTAGGGTTAGGGTTTAGGTATGGAATGTGGTGGGGTGGGGGTGGGTGGGGGGGGGGGGGGGTGGTGGGGGGTGGGGGGTTGGGGGGGGGGTGGGGTGGGGGGGGGGTGGGGTGGTGGGGGGGGTGGGGGGGGTGGGGGGGTGGTGGGGTGGGGGGGTGGTGGGGTGGGGGGGGGGGTGGGGGTGGTGGGTGGGGTGGGGGTGGGGGTGGGGGGGGGTGGGTGGGTGGTGGGTGTGGGGGGTGGGGGGGGGTGGTGGGTGGGGTGGTGTGGGTGGGGGGGGGTGGGGGGGTGGGGTGTGGTGTGGGGGTGGGTGGGGGTGGGGGGTGGGGTGGGGTGGGGGGGTGGGGGGGGTGGTGGGTGGGGGGGTGTGGGGTGGGGGGTGGTGGGGGGGTGGGGTGGGGGTGGTGGGTGGGGGTGGGGGTGGGGGGTGTGGTGGGGGGTGGGGGTGGTGGGTGGGGGTGGGTGGTGGGGGTGGGGGTGGTGGGTGTGGGGGGGGGGGTGTGGGTGGGTGGGGGGTGGGGGTGGGGTGTGGGGTGGGTGGGGTGGGGTGGTGTGGTGGGGGGGGGTGGGTGGGTGGGGGGGGGGTGGGTGGGGTGGTGGGGGGGTGTGGGGGGTGGGGGGTGGTGGTGGGGTGGGGGTGGTGGGGGGTGGGGTGGTGTGGGGGGGGTGGTGGGGGTGGGGGTGGGGGTGGGGGGGGGTGGGTGGTGGGGTGGGGTGGGGGGTGGGTGGTGTGGGGTGGGTGGGGGGTGGGGTGTGGGTGGTGGGTGGGGGGGGGGTGGTGGGTGGTGGGGGTGGGGGGTGGGGTGGGTGGGGGTGGGGTGGGGGGGGTGGGGGGGTGGGTGTGGGGGGGGGTGGGGGGGTGGGGGGTGGTGGGTGGGTGGGGGTGGTGGGTGGGGGGGTGGGGGGGTGGGTGGGGTGGTGGGGGTGGGGGGGGTGTGGGTGGGGGTGGGTGGGGTGGGGTGGTGGGGTGTGGTGTGGTGTGGGTGGGTGGGGGGGGGTGGTGGGGGTGGGGGGGTGGGGTGGGTGGGGTGTGGGTGGGGTGGTGGGGGTGGGGGGGGGTGGGGGGGTGGTGGGTGTGGGGTGGGGTGGGGGGTGGGGGTGGGTGGTGGGGTGGGTGGGGGTGGGGGTGGGGGTGGGGGGGTGGGGGTGGTGGGGGGGGTGGGGTGGGGGTGGTG